>OZ026820.1:9501386-9638621 GCA_964023185.1 Macaria liturata | reverse complement strand
CACTCGCACCACTATGTAACTAACCTTATTACTATATACTTGTCTTCTAGTGTGACAAAAAAGATTACCACAATCATGTCAATCAAAACCTTACTACTACGTAAGTTGTGGGAGGTAAACTTATCTGATGCCCAAGGGTCTAAGATGGAGTGTGTTTACCCAATAAGAACTGTGACACTCTCGCTTTGATGAGCACTAGATTGTTTCCACAAAATAGGGACTCTGGGTAAAGAGTTCCACAACTAATGATTGTCCAAGTGTCAGTAGTTTGTATTGATAATAATAAATCTTTCATGATAATTTATTCCATATTACCTTTTTTAAGTATAAGTTCTCATTGCAGTGTATGATGCAACATGCTTACCTCCAGAAAGAAATCCACTCAAAGAATTAGGACAAAATTTTGTTCTATGTGTGTTTTGTTCAAAGTCTTCTGGTAGGCACGTTTGTATTGCTAGAGTTAATTATTTTTTTGTGAAGCATTACTCAAACTGATTTATAATAAATGTCATTAGTTGTTCTAATTTCGTAAGTAATCCTACTAGTATGTTCTATGTATGTCTAACCAATTATTGAGCTGAACATTTTCAGAAATAAACACATCTAAAGTACAACTATCTAAATAACCTTTTGTCATTAGTTTCGCTGTGCTGTAAACATTTGAAAGCAATTTTCCCTTCCAAAGAAAATTAAGCAATTATCGAAGTAGGTAAATAAATGGCGGTTGTTAAATAAATTATATTGTTTTCACACAACCCCATTCCGATTCAGTAAACTCGTATTAAAAGCAATTAAATTAATAACTGGTTTCGCAGGTATAAATGTAACAATCGGCGCTTTCCTCGATACATCGGTAAACTTTGTAATAGAACCAGTGACACTTATATTCAATGAATTAGAGCTTATTTTTCTGCATTACAATGTAACTGCCATGGAATAGTTTCTCTGTAAGCCAGATATAAATCAAATGGTGGTGGTTTAACAAAGGAAATTAGGCGTGTGCTTAGGATTTTGTTGACCTTACTAAGTGGTCGCGACCTTTTATGGTTTTGTATAAATTAGTCCACGTTTAGTCGAATAACTCGGTAAGTTACTGCCATGTTGCCGAATCCATCACTCAATGTTATTGGAATGTTACCTAATCTGAGCTAGATGCCTAAATATTTGACCTAAAAGTCTTGTAGTCAGAAACTAAACTATCAAGTCTGAAGTAATCTAAGTGCTACTGAAATAGTCTGTAAGCTCCAAACTTGAACTCTATTTCTATACATATAATAAAGCTGAAGAGGGTCAAAAATCTGTACATAGAAGATATTAGGACAAATTTGTGTAGGTGTACTTTAAACTGATAACAAAACACGTTTAAACAGTTTTTAGATTTTTTGTTTGATTATTTAAATGCTCATCACGCAAAAACGGATCATTATGATTTTTGGTATGTATGTAGGTAGTATGAGGTCTTTGGAGTTTCATAGGCTACTTTTTTCCCGAAATAATGCGAGTGAAGCCGCGGGCGTCCACTAGTAACTCAATATTTATCTTCATCCATGTGAACTTGTTGGATAAAAGTTGTCGGTATTGAAGTACTAAGCCACCTTTAAAACTTTTAGGTTTACTTACCAATATGTTCTTAAAAGTTAAGTAGCGACTATCAAAAAAAGTCTCCAAAATAACAGATACCTACTTCAAAAATTTATTGCCTACGACTCATTCATGGTCTTTGTAGTTAGCACAGACACAGTAGCAATTCTTTATCTGATTCTTGTGTACGTCTAGTATTTGATCGCCGCCGCGCTCTCGACACTAACAGCTGTGATTAGTTGGTAGACTTCCATGAGAATCAGACTAAAAAACGCCCCATCTTAGACCACAAGGGTGACCATCAGGTCAAATATCTTACCATCAGGCAGAATGTGGTCAAATTACAACAAGTATCAGTTAAAAAAATACTGCATAAAAATTGAACCACGTTACTCACTATAATTGTCTGAATCGCCCACTTGGTGTGACAATACTGTCATGTATCATACGCACGCGTTTTTCGAAATCTCTACTCGCGCAGTCGGGATTAAACTGAGCGGAAGTAGCTATATTCCTATATTCCCCGTGCAGTTTTCAGAGTGTCGATATCTAGACTAAAGCATTCGCTGCGTGCCTGCGAGCTGACAGGCTAATCCAGGATTTCGCTGCATGCTCCTATATTATACGTACTACGTACACAGCCAATATCTACCAATACCTTTACGGTATTATTGGGTTTATACTACACATATCTGTGTATGATACCTTGGTTTCAAACTTATCTATTGTTCTAGTGATCTTTGATTTGGTAAAAAATGGTAAAGAGAAAATGGAGGTACATAATAGTGAACATACGGTTTATTCAAATATATTTTTTTTGTAGTAAAGCGTACGCGATGTACGCATATTAATATTTTTCTGTATCTACTTCGCCTAGACTAGGTTTATACAATTCGCATAAATGAAAGCCTGTCACAACTATAAAAGATTTTAAAATGACACAACTTAAAAATCTTTTAGTCGTACAATAGAGACTGCTCATTAAAAGACTCTGCATAAATAAACAAGTTGATTTGTTGACGGAGAGTAAAAAGACGAAAGTAGATATAAAATACTAACTTGAAGAAAAGTTTCTATCTAGTTATAAGTTAAGTCCATAGTACTGCGAGTCAAATAATACTGCAATACCACTCTTCAACTTCGTTTTATCGTCAAGTAGAAAGTTTAATTTTATTTTTATGTTTAAGTAAGCGTAGTTCATAAGTTTATTTTCGAATGAGGCGGTGGTTTTGCAGCTAGTAATAAGTTTCTCTGTAAAAAAATGTGTATGTAATAAAATCATAAGAATTCATTTTGCAAACATGGTTTTATTTTAAAATAGCAACCTAACCTGTTTGTTAATATATAGGTATATACACTATACAGGTACCAATACTGGTACACTATACATACGTAAGAGGTAGGAGGCCTATACCTTGCAGTGGGTCTCATTAGGCTGATGATGATGATACAGGTACCTTCCTCCGGAATCACCTATGAATAAGTACCTAGTAAAATAAAGTATATCCGTTGCTGAAAAATAGGTATTTATGTAACAAAAACAAAATGATTTTTTATTTACCTATTTATTCGTACGATAGCGACTAGTTTTGTGTTAGTTCGAAGTCGCACTCGAACATAATGTGTACCATTTTAACTCCTATTTATATAAAAGTATCTAAATATACAGAAGTAGAGTGTAACAGCTTTGAATGTCTACAGTGCTACCTACAGCTATTAAAATACTGGCAATTCCATTATCACGGAGTAGGCATTTGGTAAGGTTTTATGAACTGAGCCTTTTTGTTTATAACTGTGTTGCAGGGTTGGATTTACGAGCCCGAGGTCGAGTTATCAAACCAAATTAAGTAAATAATGAGCGTTGAGCTCGCATAGTTCAAATGGGTCTACGCAAATAAGCTTTGTTTTAATTAATAATGTTGCTTCCGCCGAGAAATGCGGTCGAGCATCGCTCGCTCACCAACATTTATGGCTTTTGTAAACATTTAACTTAGCGTAATTTTTATACAAGTCGAACCTGCCTCATTGTACTTTAAATATCACAAAATGACACAAGCTTTGAGATCTTCATATTCTGTTTCATCGTAGTGGTATTATTAATTGTCCGAGCTCGTGGAGCGGTCACCTCTGTCGATGTTTTCTGTACTAACACACACTCAATTTTACTCTTCATTGAGTTTCGCTGTGTAAATATTGTTCTCCATATATTGTTTTCCAAAAACTGTTGTTTTTCTCGTCCACATCGGGGACGCTCTCCCAGCGAAGTTGTCCGATGCTGTAACAATACCTCTCGGTGTCCGTGAAGGGATGCCATTTATCCACGTCTGCCGCTGGCGTAGGGTTTCTGAAACATTGTAAAATATGTACGTTTATGTAGATTTTATTAACATTTTCCGGGCGATATTTAATAGGTGAATTTCATAAATTACTCCGGTTTGGCGTCACATGACGCCTAGGTATTTATTATATGCCCTAGATTTTTGATAGCCTGAAAATGTGGTGCTTATTATAAATGATCGGTGGAAATACGGCGGTGGCACAGATTATGTATAAAGAAGTGGGGGCCGGCCCGGTTGGCTTCATTTACCACTCAATATGTTTACTAGGCTTATAATGACTGAAGTAGCACACGAGAGACTACTTTGAATTTCCTAAACCTAAATTCCTGCGGAGACTTTCATTCTAATTGGATCGCTAAATCTGTCTGCTCACCCAGTTTTGGCGAAGTCGCTCCACAGCCGAGTAAACCGCTGAATGATGCCTCGAGACTCGTCAGATAGCGGGATGTCTAGATTCGTTATGTGGAATTGATAAGGCAAGTCGTCGGAATGACACACGCCTTTCAGCTCTTCCATTTTATACTGCTTTTTGGTGAAATTTCTCTCAGTTTCCACGTCGAATTTGTATAGATATACCGGCATGGAAGTTCGTTTGGAAAAATATCGCGCAAACCGAACTATGTTGTATACAAACAGCTTGTCCATTTCTAGATTGGCCACTTCTTGCAGAGATTCCATAGTTATTTCGTTGCCACCAAAATAGTGGCTACGTATCTTTTCGTCTGCCTCTCTAATCTTTTCTGGCGTCCATTTCAGTTTGAGTTCCCTCGGCACGACGCTGCCTACCTGCGCCAGGAACCCGACCGTATATGAAAGCTTTCTGGCTATTTCGATTCCCTCTCCAGACGTATATCCTAAAATAATAGGTACTTTGGCTAAGTTACCTCTCTCCAATATGTCAGGCGGCGGCTCCGTAACGAACTTTTCTATTTTTAGATGAGATTTTTCCAGCACGGGCCCGAATAAAATGCTATCTGTTATATCGGCATGATTGGATTCTATTCGAGGTAATTGTACGTTGACTAGAGATGTTGTCGGAACGGACATCAAAAATTCTAATAGTTCTTGTGGATCATCCGTGTCTTTACCCAACTTTTTCCCCAACTGGAAGGCTCTCTGCCGCCCGTACAGTCCGTAGCCCCACTCGTTGAGGCACACTCCGCTCTGGCATATAGCTTTGTCGAACAAACCTTCGCTCATTTTCGAGACTAAGTGATAAGACGTGGCGGCGGATCCGGCGCTACATCCGAATATCGTTATGTTGTTTGTGTCTCCGCCAAACGCGGCAATATTTCTTTTGACCCATTTCATAGCCATGACCTGGTCCTTGAGACCTGCGTTTCCAGGAACTTCCTCCGTGTCTAGACACAGGAAGCCGAGCACTTCCAGTCTGTAGTTGAACGTGACCAGGATGACGTCTTGTGCGAGGAAGAAGTCTGGCCCGTAGAAGTCGGAGTTCCCGGAGCCGGTGTAGAAGCCGCCGCCGTGGATCCATACCAGCACAGGCAGGGGGGCTGCTGGCGTCAGGCTCCTGGTGTACACGTTGAGGTAGAGGCAGTCCTCGCTGCCTGCCTCCAGCCGGTCGAGGCGCTCGTTGTACTGCGGACACACGGGGCCGTGGTCGCGCGCCGCGCGCACGCCCGTCCACGGCGCGGGGGACTGCGGCGCCTGGGAATACCACCAACGTAAGTAATACATTTAAATATACATGAATAAAAAGTGTGCGTAAGCAAGCAGTGTAAGCGGATCCACATTGAATTTTAAAGCCGTTTGCATTCATTATTTGATCGTTGCCAGTTACGCGTTAGGTGTCTTTCTGTGGTCTCGAATCTGTGCGAGAGAGTTCTATATGCGTAATTTAAGGCGAAGCACTCGCTATAATTCGCTTTTATTAAAGTGGTACGACCTGTTGGCATAGCGCAATTAACATATTCTAGATAGCTCAGTGGAATACAAAACATAGAGCGTCGAAGAAAATACTAAAAACAGGGGCATTAAATATACACGAAACGTAGAGTCACTATTTAATATATTCTCGGGGCTCTAAAAATCCGTGCTTGTGTACAAGTCAAATAGCAACTCCGCCGCACGTGGAATGGTAATGCGGCCGAGTAGGCTGCCGCTCGCGTATGCATGTGGTACAAATAAAAAAATGTTTAAGCGCCGGGCTCTATCGGTATGTCTACATTTGCGACTCACCTTGAATCTTAAGTTTCCGAGGGGGGGTTTCGCGTATGGAATCCCTTTGAAAGCCACGTACTTGTCGACGCCTTCGCAGAGCTCTCCCTGCAGCGCGCCTTGTTCCACTCGCACCACGAACATGGCGTCACTGCCCCTGAAATTACGTAACGCTTACTTTATATTCCTCACTACACCGTGTGAGATTCGGAATAATTAACAACACAATTAGCTCACGTCACGACTAAAACTTATACTTTACGATATGTTTTGGTAGCTGTTGCGTGCATGACAAAGGTTGTTGGTCCATTGCCAGACTTGACAATTCATTTTATATCGTATCTACCAGCTTTGTAGGGTAATTTAATCTCGCTATTAACCTGATTCGCGTGGGTAAATACCTATAATGTATTGACCTATTTCTGCGCCTATTAATCTTTCCTAAATTTGATGTTAAGTGTATAAGTACCTAATATATTTTTATTGGAATTCAGTCTTAGTACCTATGTATTATACTGTATATTGACCGGATATTAATATCAGTGGTGGCGTGGCGATGGAATTCATTTGTAGATATTGTTTATTTATGTCAATGTCTTTCATGTTTCCAAAGGTTATTCATACCTACTTAGGGTGTGTAATGGCTCTCTATTCCTGGTATATTATATCACTCTATGCTTAGGTTATTACTCGAGCATTATTAATTTGCTTCATTATTCGGTGGGAAGTCAAATTTTGGTGCTAAGTAATTTAATCTTTTGATAAGAGTCGGTGGTACCTACCTACCTACCTTGGAAGTATACAGTACAGTAGGTATAGAAATCTCGGAATCAATTGTATCGTAACAAAAGCTACGTGTATCCTTTCCGTTGGACTCAAATATCGGATTCAATGTCTTCTCATTTGGAATCGCGCTATCTCACTTAATTTATGGTTTTCATAAGGGAGGATTTCGATATTTGATCGTGAAATAACATTTTATACCGTACGTAAACGTTAATGGAGCCCATATGTGCTCATTTTAGGCCATTTCATGTTTCTACTTACATAGTCGGGATTCTAGCTTAAATTGGTGTAAATATAAGTTTTTTGTAATACTTATTTTATTGTATGTTTTGTATGGTTTATGGTAGGTATACCTACCTATTATTATATGGAAGAAGTGAGGGCAAAGAATCAAGGAGTACCTAACGAATGATTAATGTGAGTAGGCCAGGTACCATAAATAAGATAGATTAGCACGGAGTTTTGTAAGTGTATAATAAAGACTTAGGCCAACTTGCACCACTATTCATAAATGCATAAACTAAACTTATGTAATATCCCGTTGTCTAAGCGGACCTAACTCTTGTAAGTTCTTCAGTCATCCAATGCCTATTATGCCTAAGGCTTTATTTTTAAGATACACTGAACACATTTATTTGAAATTCGACATAGAGATAGATTACACCCTGGAGAAATATATAGGTTATTTTTATCACAGTTTTTATTCCTGATTAACGCAGGTGATAACAAGGGGCGCCGCTAGTTTTCATATTTATAACTGGCCAAGTAATGAAAACGCTCTAAACAAAACTAGGATCAGCTCATATAGGTACTTAATAAAGCTATAATACCTATACCTAGTATGTATTGACAGATACACTTTGCGTCGAATGTGCGAACATTGTTTAGAGGTGACGGTAAGATTATCAAGGTATCTAGATATGTAGGAAATAATGTATACTAGAAACCGAAATAATGTTTCATATATCAATTTCTGAAAAGTAAATATGGAGTGACTGTCAAAAGCATGCTAATATTAAATTGAAAATGTACGCCCTAATTATAATAATTTGTACATATCTCTTAAATAATTTACTTGATGCGGCCTTTCTTTGAAGTTGTTTACAAATTGTTAAATCAAAGTAAGTAAATTACTTATGTCTACTTATTTGCTACGAACATTCCTGGTATAAAAAATAAGGCGTAATTCATTGGTACGTTGTTTGTTCACGTTTAAGGCGAGTCACCAGTGAAAAAGCGGAAAAAACGTTTTACTATATCAAATTTTTTAGGTATTTACTCCTTGATATCGGTCTTGCAAAAAATATACAATATACTTAAGGATATTGTCTGAGGAATGTACTAATTTGTTACACGATAGGGTATACTTTACTCGATCATAAAAAAATCCAAAGACAGCTTAATGTAAAAGTCTAAATCGAATATCTTATTAATAAAATTTCTGACTTTACACATCATTTTTATATAGAAATGTTTCTCTTTAAATACTACAGAGAACCTGCTAAAATTTGGGTTTCAACTAAAGTCCTATAATTTTGAGTTAATTATTAATCCCAAAACTTGAATATTTCCCAGCAGTTGGACAAGACGCCGCGCCGCCCGCTACCCCGTCAGTCGCAATCGGGCGCTTGCCAACGTTAGACCTGTGCCAAATTTTCTCCGCCCGTTCTTACATTCTTGCCACAGTGTAATAATTGAAAATGGCTAATAAAAAAAATAAAGTTAGGAAGAAATCAGTGTTAATATCTAAAAGAAGGACAGGGAAAGAGAACTATAGGAAACGGTATGTAAATTACTCCCTTTTATAGTAAAATTATGAAGTTTACTCTTTTTTTTAAAGTAAAATTACTAAGCACGCAACAATATTTCTAAAAGTGGCCCAATTTTTTTATTCTTTATGTTTCTCCTCAGGTATATGAGAATTTTCTATAATTTTAGATGATTTCGTAAATTTTCGTCATTACTTGCCACATACTAAATTATATCAGTATGACCAAAAGTATGTACCTATGTACGAGTACTCTATAATTAATTAATTTAGGTCGAAAAAGCAGTCTCGAGTATCTAATACTACCAGTCCATTAGTAGAATTGCAACCTGTTAATTTCAATACTTCAACGACAGATGGGTAAGTGGATCATGTACTAAACAATAATACCAAAAAATAGGCCGATCTATCTATTTTTTATATTATTTACTATTGACTATAAACTCTACAGCTGATAAAGAATGACTTGCAGAATGTGATGATAAATTATCTCAAAATAATATCAATAATGAGTGAGTATAATATTATAACATCATTAGTTTGTCACATAATACACAAAACAGAACCAAGCTGAATTTATACAATCATAAACGTAATAATAATTATGGTAATTTATATTTGTTGTTATTTGCTGTTACGACTGTATGTGTTCGAAATAAATAAAATAATTGCCGCGACAGAAATACATCTTCTAAAAAAAACTGTCTAACTATCACGGTTTATAAGATACAGCCTGGTGACATACGAACGGACAGACAGACAGACAGACAGCGAAGTCTTAGTAATAGTGTCCCGTTTTTTACCCTTTGGGTACGGAACCCTAAAAACAGATCCATGCAGAATATCCAAACAGAATGTATACGATAATAAACGTAATAAATGTGGTGATATTTTTTTTTTGCATGTTATCTAAGCAGCGAATATACAAAGTCACGGCAATTTTATTAATATAACCTGTGTATTTTTTTTTCAAACAACAAACACGACTTTGTTTTATATTTATAGATATAAAGTAATAAATTATTACTTAGCTTATTTAAAACTGACAAAAATAACATTTTACATTAATAGAAGTTGATCATAGTATAACAGCTGAAATATTTATACTGTGGCGTAGTGCTAACGTTACGAGAAATGGACAGCGCGCGGAGTGAGACGCGCGGGCGGCCCCCCACACCTCACCTCCTAAAATCGTAGTTCGCGCGAAAATGCCTCGCCTTAAGAATATCAAAAGATTTATATCAGGGTTTTACCTATGTTTAGTTCCCGTTGCAAATATCTCTCTCGAAATATATAATACTACTTTCTTTAAATAAATGCAAAAGTGAGATTGTTGAAGTTTGCTTTTCCAACACGCTTGTACAGGACGATGGATCTTCATGATTTTTGAAATAGAGATAGTATGGTTCCGAAAATGACATATTTGTAAGATACTATATATCTATTTGTTCTGTTCACGTGAGCGAAGCCGCAGGCATCAGCTACTTTAGTAGCGGATGAATTTATACAAGAACTTTACGTTTAGGAAAAGGCGCCTGGGTGATAATGATTTCGTAATAAAACACGAGAAAGATTACAAACCAGCAAAAAAAAACTGTATTAAGTTGCCGTAAGGCATGATTGTATTTATGTATAACCGGCTAGCCGTAGTGCTCGGAAACATGTCGAGCTAATTATCAACATTATTTTTGATGCCAGTGCTAGCCGGTTGTTATACTAAAATTCAGTGTTTTTTCTGAAATTCAAGTTACCTATAACCTTTTGTAGAACAAAAACAGGCTTGAATTTGATCATAGTTTGCCTGTTGGCACAGAATACAGAGTCCATTGCTGATGGTAAGCAATAGCTTTAAACTGCTAGAAGCCAAGTATTACGCTCCATCTACATTTACTTTATCTTTGGCTGAGTCATAAGCTTACAAAGGGGCCGCGGTTCACAAGGTGCTATAAATTAAATACCAGAATTTCGTGGGAAAAGGCAGAAATAAAGAAAATGGCTTGATCTTAATTACACAAGTAACTACGTTACATCTTATTTTCTTTATATTGAAGTTGCTGGAGTACAAACGAGGGCTATTGACAGAATTACTTGGCCTTTTCGACATTCGGTCACTTGCTGTTGCTACGTAGTGCGTACTCAGATGATTATTATGATTATTTGAATTATTAATCAATAATTAGTGTTCACGTGAAGTGTTCCGGGTGTATATCCTGAAATATTATCATAGACATTCAAAGAAAGAGCTCGCATCTCGAAGACCTACCATATAGGTACTGTAATATACATATGTACTACTCGTATAAGTATACATATATTGGTTGGTAATGAATATTTTTCTATACAAATACTTTTTCAATAAACCTACATGGGTTTGATTTGGTTGTGGAGAGATATGTACTCGTATATGGATACCTACAATTTGGAGCATAACATTATTTCACACACATATATTTTTAAGTTTTTTCAAACAGTTAATATAATTGTAAAATGTTTGCAGGCTGCTGCAACTTACGGAGGAAATGGTCAGTCAGTCACGTGGTCGTCTGCCAGTCCCCGAGGGGAGCTGGTAGGACCTCTACGAGATAAATCTCTTTCGAGGGGCTGGGCTCCGGGGCACACTGACCCCGGGGAAGTTCACAGTTCATGTCGAGTCGCTCTGTCCGGCGGCGTTTACAATTACAAGAATAAACTAGATTAGAAATTATCGTCGCTTTGCGAACTACAGTGAACATCTTATGCGATTAATTAGGAATTAGGATTATTTAATTAAGTAATGGATTGTACTTAGAAAAGTAGTAATTTATCGCCTGAGTCAAACACGAGGATGAGCCAGTCCCTTAAGTTGAAAAGTGTTGTTTTCTTGTTGATAAATTTAACAAGATTTCATACATCTTTATTTTGATCATTTAAATTTTTTGAGTCTTTTTTAAATGTGTCAGTTTCCTCAGGATTGATGTCTTAGGTAAGTTAAAAAAAGCAGTTACGTTACAACTGCCTGTTTTTTTTTTTTTATTAATTGTATGTTCGTCGATCAATCCACCAACATATAGAAGTCGGAGATGTTGTCCAACAAACACTGACTGTTTAAGCTGCCAACTGCCTGTTTAAGCTTACAGCAGTTAGCTTTACACAGTAAATTTATATGTGGAATATACAGGAGTAATAAAATGTCTATAAATGTAACTATTTTCTCTAATAATAGATACGTATTTTGTCACATTTTTTGTTGGACAAAGCTTTATTACCATATACACTATATTTTATTTTTGTGATTATAACCGTGTAACCTTCAGGCAAAGTATCACTAAATCGAACACGTACTACAAGTGGTAGTTGTATCCTTTTATTTTCTATAATTTTTGAACGAGATCTATTATAACAGTTTTGCTATATATTATGAATGTATTAGCTACGTCCCTTGTGTCAAACAGTTACACATATTATATTCAACGAACGTCAAAGGTCTGCGACAGTGAACATTACGTTAGCTGTATGTAATAAAGATAATGCTGTAATAGTATCATGCCAATAATTTATTTTACCTATACGAGTAGGTATTACAGTATAAAAAGTAACATGAAAAAGAAAAAGCTTTTTACGAAACTTTAATTTCTAGTAATTTAATTTTAGGTATTTTAATTTGTCTGCGAGAAGGCCACCTGGCAGAAGAAGAACCTCATGGCTCAAGAATCTCAGGACGTGGTTCAAGCTGAGCACCAGATCCAGATCCCTATTTAGCGCTGTGTCAAAAGTGAAATTTGCCCTAATGATAGCCGACCTCTGGTAGGAGATGGCACCTCAAGAAGATGAAGATGTATTTGTCTGTACTATACGTGAGTTCTATCGATACTTACTTGACCAATGTTGGCGAACTATTTTGTCCAAATATAGGTATTATCTCTTGCGCTGTTTTTACCCGGAATATGATAAAGGAAACCGAAATGTTTGAGGACCACGAAATCTGAGGATAGGTATGTGGAAGTGGTTGCTTTCGTGGAAGTAACTAGGCGCCCACCATTGATGTATTGATGTATCCCTTGAGAACTCCTTAAGCAAATTAATTTTACAGCATGAGTAAGCAGCATAAAAAACATACTCGAAAATGTAACAAAAATGCAAAGTTTCCTTGTTCTAAATTATCACCACCATATTGTTTTGACAAAAAAATATCTGCCGGTTTAAAACACCGAGTTAAAGAAAACCCCTTTCAGATACATATTTGTTAACAGACGTATATATGTAATAGAAATATGTTTTAATGGGTCCCAAAACTTTTCTGGACATTGGCTATTTTATAAATTCCCCGAGGAGTCAAAAGGTAGCCAACGATGCGGACGCCAAATAACTCCGCAGCAAAAGTTATATTTTATTTACTTAACTGAATTTATCTATAGATACATTTTTCTCTTCACACATCAATATCTGCTCAGGGTCCTGGCAAATAAAGTTATTTTTTTACATTATATTCATATGGGCTTGCGTTTGACTGCACCTCGTCTGATGGGAAGCGACGGTAAAGTCGAAGATGGAACACGCTTGCCCAGAAGAATAAGAATAAGAATAAAATACATTTATTGGGACATGAAACAACAAGAGATACAGAACAATACAAGATAAAGATATATACAAGTAGGTACACGTTTCATGTCACAATCCGGCCCCAACTCAGCATGTGCTGGATGCAAGCATCCAGCGCTGGTCTTCCGTTGGAACCGGTAGGTGACGTCACGAACGTGACGAAAGGTAATGATAAAAATGTACATGTAGCAAACGTAAACAAACAAAACTATAGTACAAACATATAACACAACAGACGACGTAAAATATACATTAAATAATAGAACAAAAATAAAATGAAAGTATGTAGGTACATACATTAAAAAATAAAATTTACAATAAATAAATTAAATGGCACTAGTGTCCTTCTTAAGCGGCGCTTGCATCTTTTGATGGTCAAAAATAAATGTCTATTCATTATTTATAGAAACCTATTCATTCGTGCTTTGAAGTCATTCAGATTGTAAGACTGGGAAAAAACAGACTCCGGGAGTGAGTTCCACAGAGCTGCTGTACGTATTAGGAACGACTCTTGGAAACGCTTTGATGATCCATTTTATAGATTAGATTATGATTTAATTCACAAGCGTATCTACTAGTGTTTAATGAAATAAATTCAATATGTATATATACGAGTAAATAGATAAACCCCTAATTAAAACGCCAAAATATAAGAACCTGCACATATACATATATTATATGTACTACATACACTTGTAATATCTGAAAAATACCAAAGTATTATAAAAATAGAGATTTAGTTACACAAAGACATTTTGCTAATTCACGCTTAATTAGCTGAATGTATGTGGGTAAAGTTTATTATGGAGATTAGATAACTCGAGCCCTACCTATTCGTGTTCTTCAGTAACAGAAAAACATAAAATACTAAGATTATTTTTATTTACTAGTCCTATTCGAAATTGAACGAATTAATTCACGAGGAAATGTGACTCAACGACGAGAGATTATATTTTCTGATTTTTTTCTTAATATTGTCAACCCAATCTAGATGACGTACATGATTATGATTATATATATACTAGATACCTAGGCTAGAAGTTTTGGGGTTGCTTATAAAAGCAACCCCAAAACTTCGGCATGCCTAGGTATCTAGTCTATATTTTTTTATAATTAAAACTATCGCGAGTAAAACTATTGTTACATTACTTACATAAAGTACCTATAAAATGTGAATATACAAAGTCAATCTCATCAAGTTGGTGGTTTTTGGGCGCGCCATTGTTGTCTTCGCTACTTAATTAGCGGAAGAAATCGGATCCCTTCTCGTACTTTAGTCTTTTTATCAGGCCAACGACTCTGAAGCTGAAATTAATATCTATTGAAACTGCTTTACATTTAAGATGACAAGGCATTGTTGCGTGTGCCGATAGCTAATCTACTGTAAACACCGCTTGTACAGAGACAGGTTTAAATAAAAGAAAAATATACTGTCGTGAGATTATTTTGCCATTAGAATTTTCGAGAATGAATCACATAATTTTTAACGTATTTTTCACTTAATATATACACATAAACGCAATTCGAAAAAGTATGCTGTGGGGGTGGATATATCCTCTACGCTCAATACACGGAAATACCGTTAAAGTCCAATAACCGACTTTTACTCAAGTACATATGCTTATTTTAATAAAATATCATATTTTAAATTGTTACGTATTATTGTTCTCAAAATTGGCATCATTCCGTCTGAGATACTACTTTTGCTCTGCAGATTTTTTGACATTTTCACAAAAAATGATCTTTGGATTCTTTGGAAATATATTTAAATCTATAAATAAATAATCATAGTTAATTATCATAATAGTGAACAACAATATTAATTATTTATTCATTTACGCCATGTCGTAAAACCACTCTCAATTTACAATAAGTAGATATATTTGTTTACAACAGTAAACAAATTAAAAAGAAATGTTACCACTATGGCACCGAACATATGTATACCTAACTAGTGGGTGCTCGCGGCTTCGCTCGCATTAAGAAGTAAAACTTGCATCCCCTATTTCACCCCTTTAAAAGTGGCATTTCCAAAAATCCTTTCTTAGCGGTCGCCTACGTAGTAAACATCTACCTTCATTCCAAATTTCAACCCTGTGTGATTTGGACCCAGTGATTTGGGCTGTGCGTTGATAGATCACACTACATCAGTCAGTCAGTCAATCAGTCAGTCACCTTTGAGTTTTATATACTTATATAGATAGTACTACGACGTGAACAGGGCCGCTTCTATAAATAATTAGAATAATGACTTACATTTGTTGTGAGTCATTATCAGCAGTTCTATAGGCACATATAAGTATTGGCCTTATTATTTTAATATAAATTTATAAATTTCACTGTAAGTAAAAATAACAGAAAAAAAACTCAATACTTATTAATTTATTTCTGTGCATGGAGTAGAATGATCGGGTGCGAATTGCGATGCTTTTAAATTCTAGTATGAGTATTTGTGTCGATAAATATAGTGACATTAGTGACCTAGTGAACTGAATGAGTAGAGGGTCAAGTGTCGCCCGCAGACGGTTTATCGAATTAGACTCTACGGTTCGGTTATTGTACTTACATGTCGTATTGTTATACTATTACACTTCTTGGATAAAGTATAAAGGTTCCTAATATTATTCTCCTCTCTAGTTCGAGGAAAAAAAGGAAAATCCACAAGAGATAGTCCACACGTGAGCGCGGTACATAAAGACATCTCAATTGTTAAGCTTAGGACCTCGACTTAGACCTTTCTATTGTGTAGGAATTCTGTTTCTAAGAATAGTCCCTGTCATACGAAAATATAGAAGTGGAGAAAATGTTTGAGTACTTACCTATTAGATGGCCGAACAGAACATGATGTAAGTAATAATGAAATTACAATTAAAACTAAATAACTAATTGGTTGAAAATTGTACATTTTAGCTAGTAACGGTGAAAAAGTGAATGTATAAAGTGATACTCACGCTGGTGGTTCGTCGAATGTCTCTAGAACAACACTACCATTTTTCCTCGTCCGACAACATAGCCAATGCATTTTTACAACAATCTTTAGCACCAATTACGAGTTATAGCGGCTTTACTAAATCCGCGTTTACAACACGAACGTGCGAGCCACGAGTCTCGACAAACATTACTCTGTACTTTGATAGTCATTTCACGTTTTATCATATTAGATAAGGTATATTATCATCGTCCTGCGATACGAAGAACGTTGCATGGCTAAAGCTAATTAAAACGTACCGGGACTTTGAACTACAAGCCGGAAACCGAATTTTACAGAGGCGATAAACTTGTGATTTATTCGTCGATTTGCAAAACGACGTCGTAAAACAGTTGGCGGGACTAAATATTCAACGGGCGCGAGGCCTAGACTGTAGACAGTAGACATGCCACCAGATACTCGGAGCTACAGAGCCTCCGTAGATAGTGCAGAGGGAAATCGCCGTTTTAATACTAACGATATTAATAGTGTGTCGTCGCGATCCCATTCAAAACTTGGAGGGATAAATCTTGAATCTTAGAAACAAGTGACTATTATTACTAGGTCAAGTACTTGCTTTGGTAATCAAATTACTGTAACTTATGTGTTAACCCGGTACCTCATCTATTTCCATTATCTATTTTCATTCAAATTGGTTCAGTCATTTCATCGTAAAGACATGTAAACACATTGACACACTCACACATTCGCTCTTCCATCTTATTCGCCTCAATGCAATTATACTTCAAACAATTTACATATTTTTCTGTTCAAATATGTACTCGTATAAGTAAATCTTCTTTTAAACCGTATTTCATTTCCAAATAGACTCATGTTCACGGTTTGAACGAGTGTCGATCACCGTCAACTACATTCGTGTGGGTGAAGTCAGTCATAAGCCGACGTTAGCTCCACTGTGGATATCATAGGTAGGTAAATAAACAGAGGGTTGTGTTGGCAACAACATTCCAGTCTTGCGTCTCGAGAGGTGGTTTTGTCTACCTAAATATATGTACATACGCATAAACCTGCCATTAATTCTCGTTGAGCTGATATTGTTTAATCTAGCTGCTATATACGTTTTAACTAACTATAAAAAGGCTTAAGAAAATATAAGTTCCACCGATGTAAAGATCATTGTTCCGATTGGAATAGTATTGAAAATTACACACTAATTAGTACTATGAATGTGAAAGGTATGTAGAAAACAAAAAAACAAAGTATGATACGAAAATCTTTAGTAGTATAAGCTCCTATGCTAATAAAAGTTGCAAAGTTCAATTATTACTTAAAATTAGTCGTATTTGTATGACAATACTTTGGTTCGATCAATGTTTGCAAATAATTAAAACACCTAAACATGTTTGTCTTGATCTCTATCAATGACAACATTGAATCACAGTCTATAATATCAATATTTGCTGATACCCTAAATTACTGCTATCTATTTATTCTATGCCTACAGATAGTGTAGGTACCTTCATAATAAACTAGGCTCACTAAAATAGCATTATGACATTAGCATTACCATACTGAACCATAATGTCTTTCTCTAACGCAAGTAGGTAGTCAGGGAATATCTTCCTGAGTTACATAGATCTACTTTATTGCGAGTAAATCAAAACATATCGGTTTACGCCAATCCATGGGCTCTGCTTACTTAAATAATAGTCATATGTCATATTTATGAATAACTGTTTTCGCAGATATTACGTGTAGAAATTTCTGTCTATGTGTGGTTAAATATGTTTTTTTTTCTTTACGTATAGTTATATCTGGTGTTTTAAACGCCTTTCAAATAAGTAGAACGTATAAATAATAATAACACAAACCTTAGAAAAATTCAGTAGATTCTAAGCTAATTTCAAGTTCGTTTTTTATTTGCATAGCTTATGAGTCTTTTGAAAGGAAAACATAATTTCAGCTTCTATTTATTTATAATTTTGCTTCCAGGTATCTGTGATACATTTTTGGAATGGTTTATGCTACGTTACTTATAATAAATGAATTATTTTATTTCTGAGCTTTACCGCAAGCTCAAACTGTTCAAACTAGACTGGTTTTGCCCCTAAATGAACTAATCTTGATTTTATGAGGCAAACAAATTGTCTGTAGTAAACCTCTATGTTATCAGTAAACTGGATAGTTATAACTTTACAAATAGACGTTTGTCTGATGGTTATTTGTTTAAGGCCTTATTATTTATGAAGCCTAGATACAGGCTAAACATTGTAAACGGATAGGAGCAGTTCAATAAAATGAATAATAAATAGTTTTATTATTTTAGGGCTCTAACATCAAACAGAGACGATGATTAAAATATGTTACAATTGACAATAATGAATATGGCTTATGGTGAGTTTGAAACAATTAACACTTAGATATTGGTTAAAAACTATTATTCTTATGGAGTAAAAAGCTTCATGAAAGAATTTAAGCATATTATATCTCAAAATTCAAGCATACCTCATTGCATACCAGCAGTCAGTTTATACTTTGTAACTTAAAATCGATAAAGTTATCGTTGAGTTAGAATTACAATGTTGCCGTTACTTTCATATATATATGTGTCTGTACATACAGACGAAGCACTAACTAGCTACACCTAATGTAATCACAGAAACAGTCTAATTAATCATCAGATTACTCAGTACAACGTATGTACAACTCCGCATTATGTTTTCGTCTATCTCAGACGTGTACTATACAACTTCTCTACACAAAATAATAGAAATGTAGCTGCGATCTTCCCATAAAAACTTTACATTTATTTTTATACTGCCGACATTTTCCCTGCATACTCAAGTAGAAGGAAGCTCAGCGAGCGAAACATAAATATTACTCTACATCGCTAACTTGTCAAAATTCATCTCGCCGCGTCGCGAAAATACGAGTTGCTTACAAAAATTACCAGATGAAGTTGCCTCCGCGTTATGCCAAATTGTGTATCTTAGATAATGCATATATTATGTAGGAGGAGACCACGTGCCCTGCGTCACGCCGTCACGCCGTCACGCCGCCACTCCCTTCGCTGTTTCTAGTGTTTCTACCCTCGAGACAGCCGGCCAATTTCGAAGCTCCGAAGTAAAGTCGGCGGAAGCGGCAACTTCTAAAGTCTACGGAAAGAATCCGAGAAATATCACGACCTTTAAATGTAAGAAATGTTGCTTTGCTCAAATAACAAAAATTACTTTACGGCCCGGAACCTCAGCGGAACCGAGGAAGATGGAAGCGAAGCTGAAATGGCGGAAGTCGAGTTTCAGCGAAATGGTAGAGACTAAGAACACAATACGCTTTTAAATTTAAATAATCAAATTGAAATTGATGATTTATTTATATCGTTATAATATTTTAATTACAAGTTTGAAAACTCTCGACACCAGAGTTAGCCACTCTCATTCTATAAGAGGAAGACATTTAATTAAAAGAAACTATAAAAATATCTATGAAAATAGCAACCTGGATGTCATAAGGTTTTGCTGTTTAATTTAAACTAAACTAATAATATGTTCTTTAAATTTATTTGATTTATTCAGTAAAAAATATCTAAAAATTTTTGTGATTTTACTTTACGTAGAAGTAGCCGAATGAGAATTGCGAGACAAAATCAGAATCAAAAGCGGAGCCCGGAGTTCCTATGTTTGTTTAATGTAGCAAGTAATAAGTACATAAAAGATAGTATACAGGGAAACTGGTAACTAATGCAAAACTTTTTATGGTGGCTTTAGTACATCTATACCAACAACTTTTGTTCCACAACTTCTGGAAATTCGTGAAAAAAAAAATCAGCTGTTCCATACAAGAGTATGGAAGATATTCGACAAAATGTATGGAACAGCTGATTTTTTTTTTCACACTTAAAAGGTTATGCGTTAGTTACCAGTTACCCTGTATACTGATAGTTTTTTACTGTATTTGATAAGCGCAAGCCGCAAGTATATTTATCTTATGTGTACCTTTAATATCCAACTGAATAGTTATAAGAAGTAAGAAGTACATAAATAATGTCTCATGTATGTACTGTTTTACCAACTTATTTGTGATTAATACAAATGTAATGTTTGACAATATTGTATATAAGTAGGTATATTATTGTTTAATTATTAAATTGAATTATTATCAATATTTTTTTTACTTTGGATAAAAACAATAAAGTAATGACATGTAATTTAAACAAATTATTAATAAAAATGTTTATCTGTTTATCTGTTTACCAACGCAGCTCAAGCTAACAATATTAGTTTACTCCTACTCAGATACATTTCTGCTGTCAATTACCAATACCCACGTATAATATGACACATTCGAACAAAGTAATCATAAGTAAAATAAATAAATATATTTAGACATCTATCTAAACACATAATAAAGCTGAAGAGGGTCGAAAGTCTGATTTCGAATTGATAGCAGAACACTTTCCAACAATTTCTAGAAATGTTGTCTGTTTCTCTGATTATTTAAACGCTTATAACGTAAAAAACGCTTAACGGATCATCATGGTCTTTGGTATGTTTGTAGTATGCGGTCTTAGGAGTGTCATAGACTACTTTTTAAACTGAAATAATGCGAGCGAAGCCGCGGGCGAGGAAGCCATTTAGTGATCTGTTTGATCCTTTGTGAAGGCACAGAAGGCAGAACTGGGACAAACATTATGATTTTTATATGGAGATACTATCCCCCCCCCCCCCCCCCAACTGTGATTATAGGAACACCTACGTTGTTCTCCTCTGAAGATTATAATATAAAAAAGTGATTTACCGGTGAAATTATAACCTGAAAGTGCCACAATCCATTCCGGACATTTGAAGAAACAAAAACCAAGTAAGATTTCACTGCTCACTACACTCCATAACTCCCGAAAACTATAGTTACTTGTCCCTAGAGTAATTAATAAAACGGTTGACCCTAATTACAACTTCAAACACGACCAATCACTGAAATAACTACGAGATACATTACGCTAATTATTCCGAGAAAAAAACTGATTGGACAGCTGATTTTGACAGATACGTTCCATAGACATTTTTACGTTCGGATACACGCACAGTTGATCATTTTTTGAAACACAAACAAAATACAAATCTACAAAATACAGATAAAAAATTAAACATCTTGAAGTTATGTAATACCATAGTAAGAAAATATTTCTATGTTGGGAGAAATCACTTATTCTTCAGGAATATATTATATTTAAACAGAAAATAACAACTATTTTGCTGATAATGGCCCAAACAAGAACTAAAATGTTAACGGAAGCCAATCAAAAGATACGCGACCTGCAATCCCAAATCCAAAAGGTCCAACAACAAAATATTGACCTGATAAAAGAGCAAGAGGAATATGCAATAGAGTATAAGGAATTAATCGATAAGAATGCTGTTCTAAAGACAGAAAAAGCTAGTTTGGAGGCACAATTAGATGACATGATCTCAGAAAGAGATCTATTAAAAAACATAATTGAAGGAAAGTTCGTAGATATGGATGGTTATGAGGAGGCTCTCAAGATTATAAAATTGCAAGAAAAAAATTTATTAATTAGTGAAGAAATGCAGCTACAAGCCCAAAAGGAATATGAAATTACTGTCACAGATCTACAAACCCAAATTAATGAATTACAAAATCAAACATTAATTTTACAAAATGAAAATTTGACGCTCAGAGAAAGTCATAAGAATATCGCAAAAATAACACATGACACCGCCCATGAAACGGCAATAGCTTGTACCCGAAAAACTAAAAATATGAATAAAGGAATCAGAAGAGATACTTCGGAAGAAAGAGAAGAGAAAGACACTGCAACTAACGGAAGAACTATAATAAAAAACAGTCAACAAAAAAGCCAAGTAGTTCAACAACCCTTAACTAACTCTACTAGGATGCTTATTTTATGTGATAAACTTGGCAAAGGTCTAGCACAACATATCCACAACAACACGGACAATATTTCAGTTCAGACAATATGTAAGCCTGGAGCGCTGTTACGACATATTTTACAGAATGTCTCGAATTATACAAAATCCTTAGAACAGGGTGATGTGATTGTCCTCATCTCATCAGATCCTAATGACTACAAATTGCAGTACATTAAGACTGCAGCTGAATTATGCAAAAGGAAAGGGATCCAACTGCAAGTTACTACGTTACCGTATAGTTATACCACGAGAAGCAAACAAGAAAAATTGAGGAATGAAGATATATACGAAACTAACAAAATACTGTACAAGTATGTCACAAAATCCACGGGACTATCACTGATCGATATCAACGAATATAGTGATGATATCTGTAATTTAGCAATAACCCCACTATACGGATTTACTAAATTCTTGCTTAAACAAATTGTTATTAATTGTTCTGATTTACACGAAATGTCGAATACCTCAGTTGAATTGACCGGTGATGTTAAATTGCAAAAAAGCATAGATAGTACAATCTCTCAGGTCCATGAGTCTCAAAATCTGTGTACTTTTTTAGGCTAGAGAATAAAACTTGTACTAAAGTAATAAACACATTACTAGATAATACCGGCAATGACGCCGACAAAAACTTAATGAATTTAAAAAATATCAAAACATCCGGTCTTAAAATTATTAATCAGAACTGTAGAAGCTTAAATAAAAATATTTTATCAATCAACTTAGTTGCAAAAGCATATTTACCGGATGTACTTGTACTTAGTGAGACTTGGTTGTATAAAAACACTGTAGACAATATATCGATACCTGGCTACAAACATGCTAACTACTTTGTACGACAAAATTACATTCATGGCGGTGTCTCAATATTTGTTAGTGATAAGTACAAAACCAAACATTGTAGAGAAATAGATTCTATATCTGTAGAATATCACTGTGAACTGACAGCGGTAGAACTTAGTCTGAATTCCTGTAAAGTATTAGTAATAGGCATTTATAGAACCGGAAAAGGTAATTTTGATACATTTTTGGATGTACTTGACAAGTTGTTTTATATTCTGTCTAGTAAGTCGCAAACAAAAATTATTATTGCTGGTGACTGGAATATAGACTATATGGTTGAGTCTTCAAAAAAAACATCTATCATAGAAATTCTAAAAACTGGTCAATTTCGCAATGTTGTTAATTTTCCAACACGGTATGATGGAATGTCACAAACATCTATAGACTTGGTAGTTACAAATATGGCCGACAGTGATATTCTGGTAGAGCCCCTCGCAGCTGGTATTGCAGACCATGATGCGCAGCTTGCAACAATTAGAGTAAAGAGAGATAAACCTCCCAAATTTGTATACATTGAGAAAAGATTTTCAGATGCCTCAAAATTACAAGACTTTAAAAATGCCATGTTGGCATATGACTGGGATCAGATTTTTAATGAGTACAATAAAAATACATTTGAATGCTTTATGAACAAGATGCTGTGGAATCTAGATCTATACCTACCAGTCCAAACTAGACGAATTAGAAATCACCCCCCATGTCCCTGGATATGTGATGATCTAATAAAATTGCAGCACGAGATACATGATTTGTATTTTATACAGAGACAATATCCGCAGTTAATGGATGAACATATAGTTGAGCAGAAAATAAAACACAGAGAGACACTAAACAAAAAAAAGAAAAAGGAATATATAGAAAACAGAATAAATAAATCAAACAACGTTAAGAAAGAAGTATGGAAAGTAATTAGAGAACAAACCAATAAGGATAGCAAGGAATGGAAATGGGATATAGTGGACGAAGGAAGTAATAAGAAACTTGATATTATGTTAGTACCTGATCACCTAAACGAGTTTTTTGTATCTATAGGAAATGAACTACGTAAACACAACTCACCCAACTGCCAAAAAGCTCTGGATTTCTTAGAAACAGTAATAACTGAAATACCAGAAATTGTTTTTCCAGTCTTATCAACCTGTGAGTTAATGAAAATTGCACAACTTAAAATTAAAAATTCAGATACAAAAGACTTTTACAATATGTCTGGACAATTTTTGTTTGACACCTTACTGTATTTAAAAGACCATTTCACATTTCTTATAAACAATATCCTCCAGTCAGACACTTATCCAAATATATTGAAGAGGACCAGATTATGCCCTTTATACAAGGGTAAAGGAGATACCTCAACAATAAATAATTACAGGCCTATTACGATTGTGCCAACGATTTCAAAAATTATTGAATCTATAATTTCGGATTCAATAATTAAACATTTAAATGCCAATGACTGTATAGCAGACTGTCAATATGCCTATAGGAAAGGGAGATCGACCACATCGGCAACCCTAGATGTAGTAGAGGCCGTGATGAATGGCCTAGAAAACAAGAAAAAAGTGGCGGCCATGTTTATAGATCTTTCAAAAGCATTCGATTCTGTGAATCATGAACTACTACTACACAAACTTAAAGTATACGGAATTAGAGAAAATAAATTAGAATTATTAAAATCTTTTTTAACAAACCGAGAACAAGTAGTAGAAATCAAAATAAATTCTAAAGCACACAGATCTAATACGTTAAAAACAAACATAGGTATCCCACAGGGATCCTCATTAGGAAATGTGTTATTCCTTTTGTTTGTGAATGATATAGCCAAAATTAATATAAATGGTAAGATTATACAGTTCGCCGATGACACTACAATTGTCCTGGCTGAAAACACAATAGAATCGCTACATAATAGTATAAGGGACACATTGTACAAGCTCAGTGAATGGTTCCATTTTAACGGACTAAAACTTAATGCTGACAAAACTAATATAATGTTTTTAAACGCAGTAACCGCCAATCAAGCGCCTGTACATATAAGTTTTCACGACGGAACTGTGTGTCTATCGACAAATGTAGTAAAACTACTGGGGTTTGAAGTTGACTCTGCCCTGACATGGAAACATCACATTGAGTGCACGTGTAAAAAAATGGCCAAAGGTATATATGCCTTAAAACAGCTAAAGTCTATATCCACATCAGAGACTTTAAAGGAAACCTATTATGCATATATACACTCAATCTTGTCCTACGGAATCATTTTGTGGGGCAACTCAACGGATTATGAGAGGGTACTCAAGATGCAGAAAAGAGCAATCAGAGTACTAGTTGGAGGAAAATTTGATGAAACCTGCAGAGATCACTTTAAAAAACTAGATATTCTAACTTCAGTCTCTGTATACATTCTTGAAATATTAAAGTATGTGAAGAAGAACATGCATAAATATAAACTGAAAACAGTACAGAGCAAAAGAAGCACAAGAAATATAGGAACAGTGCTAGAGACAGCTATTCCAAGGCTTAAAATGACAGAGAAATTGCCACTGCGAATGGGCCAAATGTTGTTTAACAAACTTCCGGAATGTATAAAAACAATGACCAATGAAGTCCAATTCCTAAAATATGTTAAAAAGCTATTACTAGACAGAACTATATACACAATTAAGGAATATTTTTCATATGACTACAGTCATATTAAAAATGTTGATTGCTGTTGTCATAATAATTCTAAACTAATTAATTAAAGACACATAATTTTATACATTTTGATTCATATTTTAAATTGACTATCTAATCTAGCCCCTATACAGCTAAAATAACTATAAGTTTAATTTTATTTCAATGTAATATTAATTAGTAAGTAATTTTTTTTTGACGAGACATGACTGATGCCAACACCTATTATCATTATAATAAGTTAGTTGTAATTCTGTATGTCAATAAAATCTATCTATCTATCTATCTATCTATCTGAAATTGATATGCCAATGCTAATTTATATACAAAAACTAGCAATGCGGCCCGGCTTCGCACGGTAACATAAAAATACATAAAAATAAATTATACATAAAAATCTATCTCTTAAAATATCTACTTGATCTGTTGAAAAAAAACTTAAAGTCCATTGCGTAGTTTAAAAATTTGAGCATATACATATAAGGATTCTGACAGCGGAAATCGACTTGTTTTATACCATGTAGTGATAACGCAAGCGGAGTTTAAGCAAACGATACATACTCCGTTAATTTATAATAATAGCTCAAGTTCCAAGAAGTTATTCTCCAAAATCTCTTATAATCGCTTAGAAACAGCTTACCTACTAAATATAATATTATAGCACATTGATCCTGGAAAATTATGGATCAAATACCATTCTCTGTATTTATAAAAGCCTTCTTGTCTATGTTTAACTCCTTAAAAACTGATTTCTACTAAGTCTGTAAGGCCACAGCTGAACTAAAGCTTGTTGTGAGAACTTCGCTGGAAACGAAAAAGGCAATCTAGAAAGGACTTAACCTACCAATTAAGTTCACTTACGGATTTTCGGCAAGCTTCAACTATACAATGAAGAAAGGGATTAAAAATAGCTTACCACGCTTTTTCGAATAATTAACAGAAGTATAATCAAGGAAGTGGCAATCATACCTATAAAGTAAGTATAAGTACCTGAGTAAGCATAACTTAGTGTTTCGTTCTTTTCACAAGCCAAAACTATCAGCAAAAGAACTCCTCAACTTACGCCCCAATTCCAAATCAATGTTTTAGTGAAGCGGTAAGTACATACGAGTCTTATCTAACATGACCATTTGGTTGCCCCTTTGTTTGTGTGCCTGTCTCACAGAATGGATAAATAATAAGATATCATAGAAATAGGCATATCTAGAGGCCCTAAAAAGAGTTACATCTTTGCTCTGTTGCTTAGAAGACGGCTTATATAGTTTAACTTCATTAATTTTTCATAAACTTCACGCGTCCCAATATAAGGTGAAAGTGTTCGTGGACCTTAGAGCTACGTGACGTGAACAAGAAGGTATGTACCTTATGTAAATTCACGTACATTTTGATAGATTCATATGAAGTTTTATATTCTTATTTATATTCATGTCGGGATAGGTTATGAGGATGCTTCTTGACTCGTTGGAAGCCCATTTTGGTAGTAAATAGAGTGGGTACAGTTTTTTCGTAAGGAGATAAATATTAGTGGTAATAAATGAATTTTCTCTTACAAGTTTATTTTTTATTTTTAGTAAGTCAATGAACATTTTCACGAATAAACAAATTGAGTTTACCAGCATGAGTTCTATTTCTTGATGTAATAAGGACACCATAAAGGAAAAGGTTATTTATTTAATCATATGGAGTAATAGGTTTATCGTAACCAACTGGTAACACGATAGGTACGAGTACATAGAATTTTTACTGACTTTTAATGAGATATATGAAGATACTAGCTGTGCCTGCGACTTCGTCCGCATGGAATAGTTATTTTGAGCAATAATTCTTTCATACATATTTTTTTGATATTTTGAACCGTTTTCGCAGCGCACGCAACGGAAGCCCTTAAAGATGAATAATTTTCCCCGTTTTTTCCACATTTTCCGTTGATTCTTCGCTCTTATTAGTTGCAGCGTGATGTTATATAGCCTAAAGCCTTCCTCGATAACTGGTCTATCCAACACAAAAATAATTTTTCAATTCGCACCTGTAGTTCCTGAGATTAGCGCGTTCAAACAAACAAACAAACTCTTCAGCTTTATAATATTAGTATAGATTATAACGCTGTTATTTTCGTGGAATTCTATAGAAAGCGTGTGATATGGTGTTATGTTACGTAGATACTTTTGTTATAAGGTATTCCAAGTAAAGAAGGGCTTATAGATAAACGGATCACAAAAGTTCCTGCCAGAATTCGAGCATGGAGTACAATTTCAAGTTTTCTAACTCATTTTTGTCCGCCGAAGCTGACAAAACCAACTCGTTTAAAGGGTAAAGGATCAATATTTGCTTTTCCTCGCGATTAAGTCCACGTTTGCCGAAAAAAAATGTTAGTTTTTTCTTTGAGGGCCGATAAAATAGGATCGGAGGGAATGCATTGGATTGTATCCCTCCGGCATTATTAGGGAGTGCAGATACCTACTAGTTGAAATTCCTTAGGGATCCCGCGCTCGAGGGTGTGCGGTGAAATGAAAACTGGTCATGTGAAAACGCTTTCATTGCTTTTTACGCGTTGCTAGAGGCAATTTAGACGTTGTGGTGTTTTGTAGAGAACAGTCTCCCCGAGGGCCCGGCTATTGATAACGCTCCGAGGGCCAAGGCACTATTACGAATTTATTTAGCGAGCTTCGTTGATTTCAACACAAACAAGGAATTGATATCGGTTCGCACGTCGTCTTCGTCGTCTCTTTTACGACACTTTCACAAAAACAATAGTAATAACGGGAACGTATTTTTTCCGTTTACGAGATGTCTCTAATAAAATTAAGAATCAGTTTGATTATTGTTCGGATTCGGCCATGTGCGTGTCGGATTTACGCACGGACTGTTCTGCAATTCCCAAAATATGTGTCGTTTAGTTTATCTACAGACAGATAGTCGAAACGAGAAGGAATATTTCAATTTTCTTTTTACAGCCATACGGAGCCCTATTAAATTATGAATGGATAACGACCAACGGAATCACCTGCCAGGTACGCGTAGCGTCTCTACGGCGTAGCAAGCAGGCACTATATAGCCGTATAAGTAGGTTTAATTAAACAGGTTGCCTAACTTCGGAACTTGATACATTAGTAGCTTTGGCTTCTCTTAACGCTCCGAGTTTAGATTTGTAGCTTAAACTGGTAGACCACCGTCGAAAACTCACACGAAACCAAATAAAAGTTGTGCTTATAAAATTACGCGACGTTATGGAGTTAGTTGATATAATTAAATTAGATTTCACAGTTTAATACAAGTAATTAAGCTAATGGTTTAGCTGGAAGTGGTATAGTTATAGGAAATATAAATGTACCTGTGTACCTGTATTAGTTTAATATAATTTGATATTTATGTGCATGTGTTGCGGCCAACGTAAACGCAAACTATGTTTACCCAGTTATTCTTAACATTAGCCGCCCGCAGGTAGGTAGTGTCCGAAATATATGTTTAAATTATGTTTCGGTGTTTGAATAATTCTATTCTAATTCTTTCCTAGGTTTGACTGGTCAAATCTACGTTTGCTGGAGCTTCGGAGTTTGCCTACAACATGAAGATAGAGCAAGTACTTAAAGCATTTTCGTTTCGAGAAATAGATCAAGATGACTCGAGTGAAGTGTAAATAAGCCCCCATAATGGAATCTCAATATGTTGAAGCACGATATCGTATCTCATGTGAACTATAGCAATTGCAATATCCTATAAAACAAACAATGGCTCGGAAAACCCCTAACCAATCATTAGGGTAAAAAAGCGAGGGGCGCCGCGCCGCCTCGCACAGATGAGCAACACAAATTTTATTTCATCCCTATCTTTGAAGGGAACAATACACTCGGAAACTTTTATACTTGAAATTGCTTAGGGTAACCCGAAAACTACTGAAACATAAAGCCACTTAATGCGATAATATTATTCGTATTTTTAACTTTGCTTGATAAAATTCCGAGTAGCGTGGGTGAAATGTTAAAAATCCTTGGATATTTGAAGACGGAGAAATGATAATATGGTCACTTAGCAAAATCAGAACGCTCAAAAAATAAAGTAATCCTTAATAGAAGAAAACTATTAGGTATTCGTATATTTTTATGTTTCCAGCTTTTATTTACTTATAGTATAATTCTATCTACATATACTTACTGCCTATCCGAAATAAATACGCTTGTAAGTGTTATATATGTAAGTCCAAAATATCATCTGACTAGTCATGTTCCTATATTTACCTCTCATTCGGTTAGACCCTGACACATATTATCTTATATAACGGTTTGTTTGATAGTTAATTTTCTTATCATCCATTGTTTAGGCCTGAACCCATTCAAATGAAATAGATAAAGGCTTTGTTTTCATTTGGCTATTATATCGTTACAAAGATCTAACCGATAGGGCGTCGGTGCCTTCTTATCGGATAGTTCAATGGCTTTTCACCATAGCTACCACGAAGTTTACTGTACATATGTGTGTAAATAATATAGTATATTCAACTAAAAACCTACTTTATGATTGATTAGGTTGTCAGAGCTTCCAGCGGTAAAATACGTATGCTAATATATAATTCATGTATTCTTTTCTTTTCTTACCGCTAAATAATTCACGTTTCGCCCGGTTAACACATACTTTCATAACTCAAATGCGACTTTTTACGTGTTTCAATGTTACACTGGAGTACTTAAATTGTTTTACAGCTTTTACTGACTTGCTCCTTACGTTTTCCACTGTCGGCTTAAATAAATAATGAAAATATCTAAAGTACCTAAAACAAGAGTCATAAAGATTTTATTGAGTTTTTTGATGACTGATCGTGACGCAGCAAGAGTTCGACTCAAATATTAATTTAAGGGTTTATTTATTGCCCATGATACGCATTTCTCGGGGAATGCAAAACAATATACTGTCTCATATTTCTTTGATCGTGCACTTTACAATTGAATTGGTAGATGAGAGAGGGACATTCATAACCCTCTGTAATTATGACATTTGACGTGCGAGGGATTATCGCTGGGGTTGGAACAGCACTTGCATAAATTTTGTCAATTTGGCACGGAACTGCCAAGGGGTTAGTTCTTGTTAGTGTTGCGTTGAGTTATTACAAAAGATATTCGCTGTCGGAGCGAGAACCAGCAATAATGCTGCGTGTGGTGACATCTGTCCCCTCAGAATGTTTGCGACTCGGGAGAATAATGTCCAATGATAATGTCGCTAACATTGCTTACTTTTTGTTTTTACGTTTCGCAGTTTTTTGACGTCAGTAAATTCTCATGTCTCACTCTAAAATCTGTGTATGGAAAATTGATTTCTGTTTTTAAAAAAGATGGTTATATAGCAGTGGTGTATGTATTAAATGCGTTATATTAAAGGCTAAAATTTGAGTATTATTGATTGTTATGAGCTGGTTCAACATCATCATGCGTATGGATCACTAAGAATCTCGATCAGAGTTGGCCACTGTCACATGAATTTACATACTGACTGTATGGATGTCCACGGATTTCTTGGAAACTCATAGTAATATTTATAATTCGATTGTATTTCATTAGGGTTATTTAGAAAACATTCAAGTTTCATAAAAATCGGTTGAGTAGTTTTATGATAACAATATGGCGTACCTAACTTAAGTAAAACACGAATGTAAGAACTCTGAAAAAAAAGTCCACTTCAGTTGTTACACATTTTCTGTGTATGTACTTATATAAAAGACACGATTTACTTAAAAGCTTTTACTATAAAAATACTTGTACAAATAAATAATTCGTTACTTAGATTCATTAACACTGGTACACACACATTACGTGTGTACAAGACAAACATTGGTAGATTTATAGACAAGACGTAGGCAAGTGGGGTTTTGTTGGTCTGCGGCTAGGTTATTTATTTGTCGACCAACATTGATGCCATTACCGACATTACGCTGCCACTTGCCTCTGAAGCCACTTTATTTTCGTTAAAGTATTTCTACTTCAGTCGATCAATAAAGTAGGACGCTTGGTAACGTATCATTGATGGTTGTGTTCTCTTTTGTTTTGTAGATACTTTGGAAAAAATAAGATTTTTAATCTTAATAATAATACATAAACTAAATATAATACTTCTAACTACAACAAAAAGGGGGTACTTAGAAAATCGTTAGAAAATAATCTTAATAGACTTAAATCTTAAGGCGCATGCGTATTCGAAATGTACCTAATCATTTATGAAATAGAGAAACATAAATATTATGCTTACTTTATGCTAGTGAGTTTTGGAATAGTAATTGCGTTGGCAATCGCTAAGGAATCAATGTTATTGAGAACACTTAATTAAACAACTTTCGTATCTCTCATTAATGAGGGTTGTGATTTGATTTCTTAAGACCTCCTCAGATTTGATCAATTAGGGAAGAAGTATTCTTGACCAGATACACCGTGGTGGGCGCATGCCATCTATAAGGACTCGACTTGCTCTTAACACGGCAAGATAAGGTAAAGGCGTGTAAAGCGCGTTTACGGTATTCCCTATGGCAATGTCTAATTCCTTAACCACAGTGACATAAGGAATTCTTCTGTCAACTTATCGTATCGTGGGCTCGTAACGCGCCAAGACTACATCTTACCCATAGTAACTACTTAGTATTCTGTGTCTGTGTAAACAATAAGTTTCAATTCAACCGTTTATCTCGAATCTCTCCGAATAAAATTTGTGCTAATAAACATTTATTTAGGATAAAATCGTCTAAAAACCTGTTTTACAATAGAAAACACCTAAAAAATCGAAGCATTCTACAAGAAAATGAAGAAGAATGAAGAAGAATGAAGAAATCTACAACAAACAGGTTCTATATAATAATAGATTGGCAGAAATTTTATGTCGAAGTCAATATTATCATGAAGTAGCTCGGTTACCTACCTACTTCCTTCTTAAACTTTTAATATAATTTGAAATATAAGTTTCTCTTCTACTTTTTATTAGAATTGTAAGGTAAATATAGGTAAGAGGTATCTTTTTAATCTTTTTGGAATTTAAGACTCCCATCCTTTCCTCTAGATTGAATTTTATATAAAAAAGTTATAAAATATGAGGAGAAGTTTGAGGTAAGCGCCCCTTCTTTGTCTTACGCGTAATGCCTTTAGGGCTCGCAACTTCAATATAATACCGACCTTACTGACACCTAATTGTGACACATGTTCAAATAAATCATGACTTTTGTAATTATCATGACCGTTTTGCTACGGTAGACGGTAATCTTTAATGTTTCTCATAAAATTTATGTTTTATGTTATTATTCACAAACATGTTGTTGTGAATTGTGAATATATAAGTAGTAGTAATGTAAGGAAACCTTTCATCGGGTTTTATCAGCGTTTAAATTTACGCAAAAGCGTTAATCGTGTCTTATCAACGTCTGTTACATCAGTACCAACAGCTGTCATATTAATAAAAAATCAGCTTCTTATACCGTATACTCTGACGCTCGACGAACAATATACCTATGGAAAATTACTTATTTTAATATGTGAATTTACAAAAGCCTAAATAAAAAAAAAACAATCAACATTCAGCATTCGTGCGCTCAGTTAGTATGTGCTAGTATAAATAAATGAACTGTTGGCGGAAAAGTAATAAATAATGAAAATAGGAGTCCCTGAGTTCTTTTTGCCAAGGTTCGCATCTTGCTACGATGTGGAGGAAGACAATTGGAAGTTCAAAAGTTGGCGTAAGTTGATTGAACCGTTGCGGCGCGCACATCGATACGATCGAGGAGATAAATATGCATACCTATACGTCTTACACATACATAAACATAATATCAATGTTTCGTTGCCAAATATTTTGTAAAATAATAACGATCATTTGAGTTGATGCTCTTTTACATGTTATTTTTTATTCACGTTTCACAGCACTGAAATAAGATCTAATTTAGCTTTTCATCGCCCTTTGATGCAAGGTAAATTAACTGCCTATACCATAACATGACTCCCTAGAAACGTCCATAATAGATATCGGCTTGATTGAATAGTTTCGCAGTTGAAATTATGCCTGTACCGGGAAAGCCATATCAATATGAATCTATCAATGGCCCCATCAAAGCACCATTTCCCCCATCATAAATTAAACAAGTGGTGCGCACACCGCCCCTCGCAACCGTGTAAATAATGTCTCCTGAGCCATAATTGCACAACCAGGCAGCCACCCTCCGCCGAAATATAACTATTACGCTTTTATTAAGCTTACGAACCCACCAAAGGGATACTCATAATTTAATTACAAGACCCCTGAAATAAGTTATTTCAAGTCGCCGAGAAATGGTCCGAGGGCCGCTAGATGGTCCGCTATCGGAGCGGCGCTATCCTGCCGGTTTTATGTTGTTATTGCTGTTAATTGCCTTCGTAATTACGAGTAACCGGCGTAACCACACGTAACAAGCCTTGCATGAACATTATGACCGACTGCCGATCGCAAACGGCGCCAGTTATTTAAATGTTGCTGCAAATTTTAACGTTTTCCATTTACCGCCGACGAGGTTTAATGAACTTTTCAAAGCCCTGGTTTGCAAACCGTTATTTTTCTTTCAAGCTTAATATTTTTAGCCGAGTTAATGAGTAGGTAAGTTAAGTGTAAGTTAACAAGGTTGCCGCAAAATTATATTTATTTTTAAATATCGTGTATTATATTAATCATTCCATGAATATTTGTATTTTATGTAAAATATTATATTTATTTATTTTACCTTTGTTATTGTTAGACCCATACCTATTGTTTTAATTTAATTATTGTGAAGTTATTCTGTACAAAATAAAATAGTTAAATGGCGAAAAACGTACCTTTTTATCGTTGGTTAAAATAGGAAATTGATATGGACAGCTCGAATTTTCTGGATATAATTGTTAAGTGTCTCTCAACAGCAAATTGGTCTAAATTCAGAATACGCTCGTTAAAAAAGCTAACGAAGGAGTTGTGAATTGATACTCTATTATTTTATCGGCGATTTTGTTGAAATTGCTTTTATTTTCATAAACGCGATTCGGGCAAAAGAAAATGTTATTAGGGATAAGAGGAGTCCACAGAGGGCATTTGGACGGGAGACAATAACCATTTTCCCTTCAATACGGCTTTACTTATTTATAGATACAGGCAGGTACTTCCGTGAGTGTCCCGGCAGCGAGGGATTTTTGTATACTTTAAGCGCACTGAGATGAGATTTCCTTTGTCATTTTCACTCCCTAATTTCATCGAGTAGAAAGGGTGGGATGACGCTTTTCTATTTTCGACTTGCAACCTCAAAGCCGCCGCTTGTATCTTGCAGGTTTATATCTACTGGGCGCAGGGAAGTAGTGAATTGCCTTGAATTTTATAGTGAGGCCGATGTACTGTAACAGTTTTACTCCAATATTGGCTTTAAAAGGGTTGGATGCTAGACTTCTGTCCAAAATTTATAGGTGTGCGTTTGTGTCCAATCCAGTTAATAAATCTGTAAAGTTTGGGTATTTTTTTTTCTACTAGGGCGCTTCAGTGCCTACGACTTCACAGTCATACCACTGTCCAAGGTACAACAATAAATTGCCCGTTTGAGCGTGACATAATCGCGCATGTTTTTATTATAATGGACCTTATATGCATACAGGTATTCTTTTATCTTATTGAATTTGCGCGAGTAACACCGCGGGAGATCGCGTAGTATGCGCCAATACATCATTCAGGTTACTACTGAAATGATAAATATTTCGAAGAAAATTTATTGGAAATTTTATCCTTACAGTATTTTTTGGCACTACGTTTTCTCCCGTTTTGGTTTCCAAAAATAATTACAATTCCGTTGAATCTTGAGTTTCCTTCCTTGTTTGAGAAAAAATATTTTATTTTAGGTTTAATTCTGATATTGGAGCATCTATCAGTTTTTGATATTCTATTTGTAACTTTAATAGCTGGGACCAGTTTATTCAACTTATTCATCATCATCATTCAACTTAGCTGAATTTCTTTGATTTGGTATTTAGCGAAAAACATATGTAGACGAGTGTTACGGAAGCTCGTAACTTTATTCAAATCTAACTTATTAAGTAATTTAATTCGGAAATCAGTAGTTTTGTCGTCGTCATGCAATCGAACCTGTGACCTTGTTAAAAAAGTCACTTTGTTGTACTTGTACCTACATTAAGTTACGTAACCAACGTACGTACGTTATTACCAATAACTCTGTAAATCATATATACATAAGTAATCAATAATATACGTTGAGCGTAACATACATATTTTTACATACATATTAATTACTAGTAGACGCCCGCGCCTTCGCTCGCATTAATTCTGGATATCAAGTAGCATATGACACTCCTAAGACTCAAACTATATGCCAAAAATGCCGTTTTTGCGTGATGAGCGTTTAAAAAATAAGACAAACAAAGACAGATAAACAGACAATATATCTAGAAATTGTTGAAACGTATTCTGCTACCAATTCGAAGTATGTATCTCCAAATATTTTTTTATATCTTCAATGATCAGACTTTTGACCCTCATCAGCTTAATTATTCGTAGATGTGTGTAGATAAAGATAATAACTGATTTTTCTGACAACGTACGTTGTCGTATTAAATGTCCAGAAAACGGTTACCGTTGCCGAAAAGAGCTAGGAGGATTATTATTATTAGCATACGTTGGCAATACTTTAGCTAATGTGATCAATCTAGTTTCTGCAGATAGATATGGTGATGTGGCCCGACTCCGCAAGAGACTATCTGAGCATGGTAGTTGTAGGATGTACCTTAATACGAGACTACATATATAGGGTTACTGCAAAAAAACGCGGGCTTAGTATCTACGCACAGAAAATAGAAGTACGCCAAAGGTGTTCTACGAATTATGGAAATTCGTGAAATAAAATCGACTGTTCCATATAAAATCTCAGTTACCAAATTATGATTTTTGCACACCAGAAATAGTAAGATACGATAAATGTTTTTGTACCATTATTATCACTACATCTTCGCAAATAAATGAATTTGAAAAAAGATTGGTCAAATCAAAGCTCTTTCCGTGAATTTTCAAATGTCTTAGATTTATGAAAGTTATTTTACGTACTTATTATTACCATTTTTTAAAAGGTTATGAGTAAGCGTTAGTTGCCAAGTAACCCTGTATACAAACTATATACAGTACAGGATAATAACCTCAAGAGAACTAAATGGCTGGCTTGCTTGGAAATGGAAACTGAATCAGATAATATCCGGCAGACTAATTTTAATATCATGTGTAAATCCGCCTTACACCATATTATTATATGTCAGGTGCTATCAAACTAGAACCAACCCAATAATCACTATAGTTGGTTGCACAATACAAGACGGGTTTGGTGTCAGAACTAATACACATTTTATATAGAAGATAAACATTTTATATATATATATATATATATAATATGTCAGTATCACATGACAAGAGCAATTAATTTTATACACATCAACTAATAAAGAAACCAAACCAAACAATAATGTGCTGTACTGTGTGCAATGTCCAGAAATATTTATTATTTTTATTTTGCGTCCAATATTATGTATACATGTTCATACAAAATTTCACTAGAATCAGTTTTGCCATTTCAGGGTGAAGAAGGAACATACATAAACAAACAAATACACAAACTATCACTTTCATATTAAGTGTGGTGATTTTGGTGATTGCATGTTCTATGGTCTATGTTACATATTATCCAGTTCTTTCCATAACTGGCCACGTATTTCTTACTTACTCTCTGACTATAACATTAGATAATAGCCGAAACTTTCTGCGTGTAACGGACGATGGAAGAATTATTGCAAGGACGCGCTCTTTGTATCATTTTTATAATAGAAAGGCTCCTTTTCATATGGAGTTGGAGCGAGATTTAGCCGCTGAGACGTAAGGGTTTTCCTACTTTTAAAAAGAATTATTTTTATTGAAATATGGTTTGTGTAAATGATTTCGTAAAAGTGTTGTGCCGCCGCGCGGATATCAAAGTTACTTTCTTTGAAATTTGGTACGACTTTTTTCTATTATGTTTTTATTTACATGGTATAGTCAGGCATATGATCATTGGGTCACCTTTTTTTCGCGGAGGAAATGCATTTACGCCTCCCCGGACTTTCCCCGGTGAAGGGGCAGCGGGGTATGTCGGGCTCGGAGCTAATGAGACTCCACTACTGATTAAAACCTGTCGCGATGTCCCTTCACCTCGGCAAGGGCGGGTTTCGCGGGCAAGCGAGCTATACTCCTCCGCAATTCCCGCCCAACGATCGGGTCACCTGATGCGATATCCGCTCAAACGAATGTGAAGTAATAAATTATGGATATATAATTAACGACCGGAAGCGTTGATTGATTGATTGATTGAAAAATTCTTTATTAAAACACCACATACATAAAAAACAATACAAAAAACAAAGAAAATAAAATTTGCGTTTTAATTGGCGGCCTTATCGCTAAGAGCGATCTCTTCCAGGCGTTCTCTGTTCTTCCGGAATAAAGTGTACTTAGGTATAGCCCAGGGGTCTAATCTATCTCCTTACCAAATGTCATCCAAATCCATACGAGTATAAGCCGTTTAAGCTTGAAGAAAACAACCATACAAGCAAACGTTAGTTTTTTAGATGGCTTTATACAGGTAAAGAAAGAATAAAGAGAAAAGTTTATTAAGACACGAAACGAACAGAACACAAAAAATGTACCTACACGTAGCTCAGTTCTAAAATAATATTAGCGACGACGTAGGAAGCCTAATAAATAATATCGCTTTTAACATAAATTTCTAGAAATTGAGTTTTATAAACAGCCCAAAATTCATTATAAATTACGAGAGAGTAATAACGCTTTTTTGGCAATCCACCTTAATAGCATAAAATAAAAACGATTTTTACTATACGGTTCAAGAGTTTTACATCTTGATAATTCAGATGTATTTTACACCTACTAATGAAAGTTGTACTCGTTGACACATGATATTATTTACGCTGCAGATTGAATCACATGACTGCATATATGCACGCTAACGCTTAGAAAAAGCAACAATCACAAGAATATTGATTAATTCTACGCCTCGGTTTGTTATTTCTCACGCTAATCTAATAGCATTTGATTCGACTCGACGTTTAATAAACAAAAGGTGTCTTTTCTCCAAATGAAAATAAGGAAAAAGTTATATGTTTCACTTTGTTTAAATAATATACTGTTTTAGGGTAGATATATATTTATACTTTATACTGTAACTACCAGTGAGCAACGGACAAAACCTAATTTTACCAGCAAATAAAAGTTCTACATGACCTGTATTTAGATATTTCACGAAACCAAAACCAGAAAACAAACTATGGATGGAACCACAGGATGGAACAATGTTTCGTAAATAAAAACGAAACGTTCCCTAACCTGAGGAACCCCTGTTTTTATAATTAGAGAAATAAATTATCTAACTTTTTAATAGAGGGAGCCACAAAGGCTTCGTAATGATTGTTTCTCTTGTGCTTCTAAATTACATTTTACGCAGACGTAAGTTATATATAGGTTTATACGCAAAATGAAATAGAGCGCTAATTGAAATGTAAAAACAAAATTATTTATTTAATTTAAAATTTTCCAGTAAAATCCGCTTTTGGAAAACAAATACACTTTGTAAAAATATATTTTGTATCTATCTCTAATGCTCCTGCCTGCTACCATGCCTACCATACTGATTTTTACTCTTGAATTTTTTATCTTTTATATTTTTTTCTTGATAGACTCACGCTTGACTGCAACTCACTTTATGTTTAGCAACGTTGTTAATCAGAAAGAAATAAAGACTTAATGTAGGTTTAATTCCAACGTATCTAAATAGGTTGGAAGGGTAGTTTTATGAATTCTAGTCAGAATTCGAAGCTTATAAAAATAAAACATCAGGATTAACCGGAGCTTACCGGGAAGCTCACCTATATATCAGGCTGTGTGATTATATCTATATATACATATAGCTCACAGTTCAACTTGTACTCACACAAAACTCATACACGTGTATACCAATGTAGATAAAAAATATACAAGTATTGACTAAAAAGGCATGAATTATTTGATCTTCTTTTTTCTCTTACCTTATCCCGCTATGTGGGGTCGGCACAGCATGTTTCTCTCTTTCAACTCATTCTGTCACTCGTCATCTCCGCATTCACTCCTCTCGCACACAATTTATCCAAGTCTTTCTAGGGCTTCCTCTATCTACACTGCCACTTACCATCAGGCCCATACTATTCCGTGGACATGGATGAATTATTTGGTGAATTACTAAAATAGTTCAAATCAAAACTAATACGAAATGGTTACTTATCAATCAAACTTAATAGTTAGAAAAAAATGGGCTGCTTTTAATTTCGTCCTTAAAAGTGTTTAAAAAGCAAGTAGTAATTTGATATGATTATACCGACTTCTCTCTGCGCCTTTTCAGTATAGGTTGCCTAATAAATAAAATTGCAAAAATAGACGTACATAAAACGTAACGCAAAATATCCGACTACGATAAAAACACGTCTTTTTAAGCCGTTTAAAAATCAGGCTTTATCAATTACACCTCCTTGAGACATAAAGAACAGTTATGACACTCTCAGTGTCTGTTTTATTGAAGTAATTGCTCCCAGAATTAGGGTAACTAAGGGCTCTGAATACAAAATATAATAGTCCTCTTAATCTTATTAAACCGCAGCACATTATTTCCACAAAGATGGTAATTTTCTAATATTAATCACTCAATATTTTGTAGATACTCTGTGGTTACTTTGCACAGCTACTGGTATATGTTTCTTAGTCTTTAGCAGGTGTTCTCTTGCTTTGATATAATGTTAATGGAAAGTTTCTACACTATTTCCATATCAACTGTTTCATTTATGCCTTGTTAGATTTAGGTATTCATTTTATACCTTGATTCCTAAGTATGCGTAGGTATGTACTTATATAAAAAATGGTTTGCCTCAATATATATACTTAATAATTTGTAAAATGTACATATATTTGAAGAGAAAAAATATGAACACAACAATTTATAAAAACGTGAGTGGTCCAGGAGTTGCAGAACCGGTGCTCTATATACTTAGTGTTATCAAATTGCTATGGATTATTTGATGCAGTTTTCAAAAAACTCAATGCACTAATCAATCAAGAAACTTACCAATTTCGTAAATTGTGTACTAACTCTTTATTTGCCAGATGCCTGACTAAATGCGGTATGCACATGGTGGGAACGAACATTAAAATTAAATTTTTGCAGGCGACAAAACGACTGAGTACGCTACTAATCAAAAGTTGAAAACGAGCGGCGTGCATGCTGGCAAAACGTAGGTATACTTATGTATAACGTCATATATGTATATCATACTAGGCCATGCAGTGTTTTAATGGTTTTAATTAGGTAATTTAAAATAATTGGCAAGTTTAAAAAGTATAAACTGGCAAGCGGCAAGTTCGATACAGAACGTTACTTATAGTTTTTACAATACTTTCTAGTTGTACATAGGGAACACGGTTTATCAGTCTTCAAGTTGAGAGTGAATCGGTTTCTTCTAGGCAAGCGAGCTAGATTGTAGATTATAACGTTGCTTAACATCAGGCGAGTTGTAGTCAGGCGTGAGCCTATCTAGTTTAAAAAAAACACATTAACTTATTACTACTGAATCTCACGTCCTGAAAGAGAAACATGCGAAGGTACATACACTATGACATTATAAAATTCTCAGAAATGAAGTCGCGGTACGCTTTTATAGCGCATTGCTAGATAATCTGTTTAAATATTAACGTGAAAAGCATACTTTTATTCTATTTGTATTTCAATATATACGTTTTTATAGCTGAATTATTATTTTTTACGTGGGATAGGTTGGCGTTTAACTACAGTCTGCCTGATGTTAAGCATTGCTGCAGCCTAGTGTGTAACACGCTTACCTTGAAGATACCTATTAACTCTAGATTTGAAGACCCCTGAATGTAGTTAACAGGAAACACAGCTTCCGGTAAAATTAAAAATATATGTGGTAAATGTTCTTAATGTCATGTTATTCTCATTTTCTCTTTTATAATTTTACAGGCCATGCAATAAGTATAGGTAATCCTGTCCCTGACAGAATTAATTAATTGCAATCAGTATAACGGAGCAATGTCATTGTTTCTTACTTGAATGCAAAAGTTTAAAACTCCATTATCTATGGATGAAACGTGGAATTAGGTCAGAACTCAGACGCAATCGGTTAGAGCTGGGCATTTCTAGTTTAAATTAGCAAATCAGCGTCTCTCTGTACAGAACTAGATTCAGGAAGTTTGAATTAAATCGATATCAGAGGATAATGGTAGGCACCACAATTCTACTATTATTTCGAAGCCAAATTAAATTATGTTTGTATGTCATTTTGTTCCTACGTACAACAGTTTTGTTTTGTGTTGCTGCTATGAAAAGTGGATGATCTCTGATATGATGGTGGAATTAGAGTATCATTAGCGGCATAAACGTTATTTGCGTTTTGACATTAAATATTCAATTAATTTTGTTCTTCTTTGTAGTCGTATCGTATCTCACAGTTGAGGATCTTAACTCCTTCTCATATTGTACCCTAAATTGCTATTTTTTAAACTAGATAGGCTCACTTATGACTACAAGTGAGCTCTAATCTACAAGTGTGATCTAGCGCGTCTGCTTAAAAGAAAACGGAATTTATTGTTACCATACCTATAAAATATGTGAAAAGGCTGAAATATATGTTGTTTTGTAGGCTACATACTTATTACTCTAAAAAACGCGCACCAAGTCGCGGTTTTCACTTGTTCTATTCTAAAATAAGCGCCTATAATAGTTCGATATAAGTTTAGATCTCGTAGAATCGTCGTAGGTTATTTAGCGGAGGCATTCGGGCCGAAGTAGTGACCCTACTGAATTTTAAAGGACGTGTCTTTGTCTACAATCACATCACACTGCGGCCTATTGGAGACCCTTTCTGTCGAATTCACTCTATGGGTACTTATTACTTTCTAATAATACGTTTGTTACTCCTACATGATCGTTGACTATTACTGGACAATAATAAATATTCCGGGACATTGCACACAGCGCCATCTAGTCCCACACTAAGCAAACGCTTGTGTCGTGGGTACTAGACAACGGATATAATACTTATATACTTTCCTTTTGTAAATACATACTTATTATACATACAAACGACGGGATTCAACACAAGTAATTATAAATTTTAAAATTCATAAGTACTTCTGTCACGCGGGAATCGAACCCGCAACCTCAAGATTAGAAGGCAGAGCTACTACCAACTAAGCTAACAGGCCAGTCAATATCTACTTGCTGGTTGAACGTCGGTTCCGACTCCTAGATAAATGTATTTTTATAACACAGTAGCTGTTTAAATACATAGATTCGATTTAAACTTTTCCAAGCGGGCAGTGTGCCTAGAAGTTTACTGTTTGTGATTTTAATGATTTTCGCAAGTTAGTAGGAAATGCTACTACAAAGTTACAAAGAACTGAAGTTACATATGTAGAATCGTTAATATTTCGTCTTTTTTATACATACTTCCTGGAGATTTCATATTTCGCAGATATTTTTCATGGTTCTGAAATAAGACTGAAGTGAATTAATGTTATGGAATAATAAATACTTAGATATATTAGTACATATCACGCAGTGGTACGGTTGGTACGAGTAATAAAATAAGTTTTAGTTAACATATGCTTGTAATACATATAAAACGTAAATAATTAATGTATTTGTATGACAATACATAATAAATATTATTATGTTTTGGTATGATGGTAAATTAAGATACTACTGCTTTTCCTCTTAAATAATTTAATAGTTACGAATGGTGTCTCTTCACTACATAGTAAATATAGTAATAAACCAAATTCGCTTCTCGAGTCTATCCCTGTCTGTATGTACCTAAGAATGTATACATATATATATGCTTGTATCTTTTAAACTACACAACGGATTTAGATGCAGTTTTTTTTAATAGATAAAGTGATTCAAGACGAATGGTAATATGTACAATAACGGAGCCGCAGCCAAAAGCTAGTATTACATTTTTTAAATTTTCCTAATCTGGTCCATATATGATATAATTTTATTTTATACGCAACAACAAGAAGGGGTTTTATATATTTTTCGTCTTTGGTGTTGCAGAATTTTCCATTTTGGAAATATTTTGGATATTTCCTGAATATTATGGATCAAGAATTGTTGCTATTTGGAATATTTATCTACCTTGAAGCAGCATCGGCATTCGGCTTCAGAAACGAATTAGCTTGTATTTCTAGCTAAAATACACCGAAACATTATACTAATTCCTTGAAAACCAATTCTGAAATTAAGAAATAATCAGATGTTAGGTGGTGCGTAGGTCTGTGTGTTCCGCTCCAGATTAACAGATCGTATTTATGATATCCGGAAAGTTAGTCTTGACAGTGACATAGGCTTTTTACCGATACACCGCGCATTTTAAATGTATTCAGTAAAAATTTTGTGGTTCTAGTTATGGTTTACAAAATGTCTTTACTCTCCACGCTAGGATAAACCTGTGTTTTGGGATACAGCTCTTTGAGGGTAAAAAGTACATATATCTGATTACTAGTAGACGCCCGCGGCTTCAATCGCATTATTTCGGATAAAGAGTAGCCTATGACACTTCTAAGACCGCATACTACTCGTACCTACATACGAAAAATCATGACGATCCTTTCAGCTGTTTTTGCGAGATGAGCGTTTAAATAAACAGACAAACAGAGACACAGATAAACAGACAAAATTTCTAATTCTCTTTTGAAGCATCTCCATACATTTTTTTAAATATTTTTAATGTTCAGACTTTGGACGGTTTCGACCCTCTTCAGCTTTATTATATGTATAGAATAGATAGACATGAAATTTTTCTTACTATAGAATTTCAGATTATAAAATGCAGATGTACCTTGTACAGCAGTAGGTAAGATTCTAGATAATTTTGAGACTTGTCCCAGAAAGCACTCGTTCCTTGAAACCGCTCTTGGCAAGTAGAAAGTTTGTCTGCGCATTTGATATGAATAAACAAGAGAGAAAAAATATTTTCCGTCTCCTAAGAAATCTTCGCTTTGGAACCCTTTTGGTTTCTTTCGAAGTGGGAGTTTATGCAGTTGGAAGGAAATATAACAAACTCTATTTTAGTTTATCTGATTTACTATACCTACCTTGTTTGTCTTCTTGGCAAAACGACTAAGTTATCTAGAAATGACAGTACTTATACTATTACTAAAAAAATATATATAATAAATGTCATTTATTTCAGACCTTTAGCATTTAGTCCAAACACATTTCACATTTCAAAATATATCATAACCATAGCAGAACAAAATTAACTAGAAAAACAACACTTAAAACTAAAATAAAATTGCATTCAGTGAAAGTGATAACATATAATTAAAATTTATAATTATTATATTTATTTATTACTTATTATAACTTAATATATATGCCATAGTTCACCCACCGATACACACTAGATTTTTAACGCTTTATTATTGAAGGCAATATCGCGCTCTAATCTAGGATGTAGGACGCTTTACTAGAAAAAAACCTATTTTTAGATATCCATGGACTGAAATCAGGAAACAGTACCTGGTAAAGTATTTCTATGTTTTGCTGTCCTATCTACGACTTTTTTTTTAATGTATGAAGGGATACAGACGTAATTAAATTAAGTATAATATAGTAGCGTATGTATTCAGATGTAATAATAACCGGCTAGCACTTACGTCAATAATTATGTCGAAAAATTAGGTCGACAAGTTATTTCGACATAATTATTGACGTAAGTGCTAGCCGGTTATTACAGCTAAATTTAATCATGCCTTACGGGAACTATAATACAGTGAGCGTCTGGTATTGTATGCGTTACATTTAATTATTAACCTATCAGCGCTCCGCGGCGTTATCTATATTAATCCAGGATATTTTGTGGCCGGTATGTTAATCCTAATCCAGAGTCTAACTATAATCTACCTCCATACCAATTTTTCATCCAAATCGATTCATCTGTTTGAGCGTGAACAAGTAATAAACAGACACGCTTACTCAGGCCATACATTTTCGCCTTTATAATATTAGTACTTATACTTTAAATATTGTTGCGGTTGGACAAAGTTACCTTAGAATACAGAGTCCGCGGGGAAGCAATAACTGTGATCCGCGCAGGCTGCGATGTTGACAGTTAATTCGTGCGAGCCATGCACAACCTCTCGCCGCGCTCTCACCAACTTCATTCGCTCGATAACAATGCCTTTTCAGCATTGTTGCAGTTTATTTTGTTATACAGAGTGTTTGGGAAACTACTACATCAACAAATGTAGCTCAAATTATCCCAAAATTTATAAACAACAACAAAAAACTAAATTAAAGTAGATGCATTAAAAAATACACGTACAATATTGTCATTTCCTATTCTCCAAACAAGGTGCAGGAGCATGAGTTTCTTCGACAACAAGACAGTCAATAAAATAATTTGTAAATTATTATAAGTTAGTATATAATTTGTTTATCTCATGTCAATATAGATGGGAAATTTGTAAATTATTATAATAAGTATATAATTTGTTTATCCCATTATGTCAATATATATGGGATAAGTTAGGAAACGAAATGTATGAAAAAAATATAGAAGAATGTGTTAAAACGCGTGCCGTTCAAAATTAAATTTACTCATGTACGCATGTACATACTATATTAGGTTCTAGACATATATTATAATAAAATCAATAAAATCACGTGTTCAAGTGGTTTAAAGCACTTTCTTCATATACACCAAAAGTATCATCGTTCGAATAAAAACAAACCTTAGTTGCCATATTTTATTCAAACTTGATTCCCACAAAATCTAGTTAAGTCCACAATGATTTGCGACTGGTCATTAAAATTCCCTTTTCACAGAAAACAGACTTAAAATATAGACAGTATTTGATCAAATCCTTAGCCCAGTGAAGTATACTCCAGAAGGGAGGTCTTCAAGATTCCACTAGACTTATTTAAGCAGAGGTGACAACCAATACATCTGTTGTATTTTCATCTTTATACTTTTTTTGAGCTTTCTTTTGATGTTTGACCTGAGTAAATTATACGAATATTAATGAATAAAATAATGAATTACATTATTTTTGATCATTGTGATGCGGTGGAAGAACATTGTAATAATAGCAATTTAAAAAAATTGCTATAATTACAATATTATTAATAAAAAAATGCTATGAAATGCTATTCCGTTCTTCTATTGTGTTCGTATATTATTTTTTAAATATTTTTTTTAGTATTTTCTGTATATTAGCAATATAAACAGAGATGTTATTTTAGGCAGTCCTGTGAATATACTTACACAGGTAAATACGAGTACCTACTAACATAATACATATATATATATAAACTAAGTATATACATATAGGCTTTAGAACTGCGCTGAATGACACATTTTACAAATACATACATCGCAATAAAACTTATAATGTATAAGACCATCAAAATATTACCAATATGTTACAAATAGCGGTAATAGCGGCATTGCTCGCATTTGAATTCCCAATTTGCAAGTTACAAATACATACGTTTTGTATCTGTTACAAATAATCATTGTCATAATTATTTAATGATTCGGCTTTATTTTTAAACAGTTCCTAAACAAAAAAAATATAATCATAAAACTTTATATGATAGGAAAAACGGAGAGCAGAAAGATTCAGCATGGTTTCCTATATACATATGTATATACAAATATTTTATTTAAAGGAGAATTTCATTTGCAGACCAGTGTTACCAATTCTAAAAAGATTTTATCCTTACAGGTAAGTACATAAAATGTTCTATGTCTGAAACTGCTTCTCTATATCAAAAACAGATAAGCCGTCCATGCCAATTCCACATACATATGTACCTCAATCTGGTAAGTAAAGCTTGGCTTGAGAGCTTTTTAGGACCATAAAAACTCTGGTTATCTATATAAATTGGAGACTTGGCATTTGTCCATTGACTGCTAGAATACTAACAGTTACATTAATCGGGTAATAAAGTATTAATTAGATCCTTAGGTAGATGTAAACAGGTTTATGGTACATGTTATTTAGGTTACCTACACATTCATTAGTAATTTCTACTATGATTTTACCTACCTGTTATAAATGATCTATGTACCTAATTAATTCTTATGCAAATTATGTATTATATTAAATATTCTATGAATGTATAGCTGTATATTATAACATTAATTGTTTCATCGAATTGATGGTAATAATCAGGTTTAATAAATATTGATGTGGCTGATTCTAATTTGTATGTTTTTTTTGTATTGTTTTATTTGTGGTGTTTAATAAAGTATTTATCTATCTATAATATACCAATTCTGTGAAATATGTACCTATATTACAAAACTGAGAAAGTTATTGAAATTACAAAAGCATGGTAATTAAGATAGTTAAAACTGTCATATAAAACCAACAATTTAATATTGTTAACTTAGCTATTTCAAGAAAAAATAATATTTAATGTTTTGTACACACATGACGTTAAATGTGCGAGTTTTTATTTTATTTTAGCCAGTAAGTCTGTTATATTTTTGTATGAATATATCTAACATAATAAATTATATAGGATTTTTTTTTTTCTTTTATTTCAGGCATTGTATAATGTATAAATGACATATTGGACCTTAAAAGTAGGTAGTTAAGATCCTACGCAATGCATTGCAAATAATCACGTGACTAAATTAAATATTGTAGGTAAATAAGTTATATTAGTATGATTAGTAACTTAGTTTAATATAAATGCTATTTTTAGTTAAGGGTAATTCTTTTAAGTTTTAACTTGTATGCCTGGTAAACACTTTGGTGCATAAAAGTAAAGCATTGCTTCAATAGTGTCAGTAGGTACAGTCTATTCGTGCATGTAAACTTTTTAGTGAAAGAAATTAAAAGTAATTTAGGAGTAGGTATTAATAGCTTGTTGTAGTGCCGCATTCGCTGAAACTGACAATTAGAATGGAATCCAGTCATAAATGTCTCATAACTTTACCACAGTCAGATCAGATGAATACTGCTTTTAGTTCATGGACAAGTTCAAAGCTGTGATGTTTATATCATAAATATGCTTCTCCTGCCATCTAGTAAAAAACTCGTAAGCTGAACGCAAAGCTGTCTCGTCCAAGAAGAAAAACTACAAAGTTTGTCGTCTCGCTCCCACTATCACCGTCTCTTTCACGCGGACCGGTTCGTGATTTGAAAGAAACGCATTCAGGTTTGGACTAACCGTCGTCCGTGTCTGACGCGTCCCGCGAGCCCTCGCACGAAATACGCGCCAAGTTTTCACATTACAGAAGTGTTTACGAATAACCAAGTGTTAAGTTAAATTACAACTATTAGATTTGTTGACGAACATGACAGATGTGTGCTCGCGTACACTATTTCTTGTAATTGAAGTGATACAACACTGTTCAAATGTTTTAGAAAAAGTGTAACTGGAAAGTTAAACAAGTGTGAGTGTGTGTGTGAGATGGGCGCATAACAATTTTGGATTAAGTGATAAAGTTGCTCTAACACCATGAGGACCGTCGGCCTGCTTTCACTGACGTTGCTGATTGTCACGGGTAAGTGGTCGCTTGAGTCACGTTTAGAAGTTGGTACGTGGCGTCTGGGCGGCCGTTGTGTCAACAACGCCGTGCTCAGGTAAACTTACCTGAGTGTGTGTGTGTGTGTGTGTGTGTGTGTCGGCTCGCTCCGGGCTCTGGCCGCCACTAGGAGAAACTTGAGTCTCGCGCCAGACTTGAGTGGAGCCACGAATTGCGCCGATCGCGCCCGACTATAGCCGAGCGCATCGAGTTGGACCCGCAATGGTTGATACGAGCGATAGCGGCGGAGCTGTTAAAATTGATGTTAATTGTTTAAAACAACGATTAAATGAATTGATTATAAATTTTAATTATTAAATGGTTCGCGCGTAATAAATAAATACAGTATTATTAGTAATAATTATTATTTGTTCTTGTGTAATATTTGCTGACCAATAGTTAATATTTAATTGAAACTAAAACCACTTGGAATTGATTTTATTGATTTTTGGACGGGTCCGCGCGTTCAATCAGAATCGCTCGCGCTGATCCCGTTGCACTTGCGATTGATTTGTATTATCGTTTCCACACCACTCTAAGAAGTCGATAATATTGGCGCGTTTTTTATAGTGGTATCCTCGATAGGCCTACATCCACTACTTCTACACTCTCTGAAACTATACAAATAACAACATTAATTATTTTGGTATTTTCGTAGCCAAAAATCTTCTTAAGGAGGATTAAACACCACAAAGGATTTAACACCTGCGCGCAGGTGTTAAATCCTTTGTTGTTTACAAACAATAAAAAAAATAACAATGGATACTAAGTATATTGACTGATTACTTCGTAAAAGGTCAGTTTGCTAAATCTCGGAAAATACGTATGGCTCTAAATTTTATAATGAGACTAATCAATGGCGAGTCTTGTGATAATCCTGTAACAATAGGACAATAAGATGAAATGTTTTACCGATTACTTTGTTTTAAATTTACCTTCCGACTGAACAAGAAGAACATATTGTTAAAAATAGATTGTAAAAAGGATTTTGGTACCTATTTTGTCCCCCCTCTAATATAATACAACCTACTAAATAGCATTATTTTTCATTTTGTTATAAATATGTCGTCTTTACATCATTGTTTGATTAATTAGTTTTATTAATATTTTTAGTTAATTCAGTTTAGTATATTATTTGTAAGGTTGTATATATTCTTGTTTATATAGTTGTTGATTTAATGTATTTTTAAGTTTATTATAAGGTTTAGTTTTTAATTAGTTACGATTACTGCTCTGTGTTATGTAAGTTGTTTTGAATAAACGATACAAGTTTTAATATTGTTATTTGTATAGTTTCAGAGAGTGTAGTACTAGTGGATGTAGGCCTATCGGGGATACCACTATAAAAAAAACGCGCCAATATTATCGACTTCATAGAGTGGTGTGGAAACGATAATACAAATCATTAAAATCGATTGCGAGTGCGACGGGATCCACGCGAACCATTTTGATCGAACGCGCGGACCCGTCCGAAAATCAATAAACCAATTCCAAGTGGTTTTTAGTTTTAATAAAATAATAAACTGTTTGTCAGCAAATATTACATTTGGAACATGTTGCCATTGCCTGTTAGGCAAGCTAAGTCCTTAAGCATATTTCAAAACCTAGTGTATCATCATTACTTATCATCCATATAGTATTATGTATATATATTTTTATTATTTTTGTAGTAGTTAGAAGTAGTATGTTTAGTTTTTCTTCCCTTGTTTTTATATTTTATTATTATGTATTGTATTGTTTATTATTATTTATTAGTGTATTATCTGAGTTTGTATTGTGTTCTTTCACTTATTTATTTATTTTACGTATTCTTGTACACCGCCTATTTATAATTCTAAATCCTGTCCATCCAAAGGTTGCCTGGATGAAATCGCCCAAGGCGATAAGGCCGCCCAATGTGCATTAAAATAGTTTTTAAATTTCTTTCATAATGTAATTTTTTTGGTGTGCATTAAAGAAATATCTTATCTTATCTTATTACACAAGAACAAATAATAATTGTTAACGAGTTATTTATTATTTTATTAACATTCATAATCAATTAATTTAATCATTGTTTTGAACAATAACATCAATTTTGACAGCTCCACCGTTTCGCTCGCATCAACCATCGCGGAGCCAACTCGATGCGCTCGGCTATAGTCGGGCGCGTTCGGCGCTATTCGTGGCTCCACTCAAGTCTGTCGCGAGACTCAAGTCTAGGAGAAGGGGAAGCAGCGTGCTTGCAACTGAGTGCGGTATAACGAACCATTGTTGCCCTCGCCTGTTTGCCTAGGCCTACCTACCTGCATTGTCTCTTCACTCGATACACCGTTTGCGTTGGGGTGGAATACAAGAGACTTAGCAAGGAAATGCTAAAAATACTCTCTGCGTGATGCAAAAAATTTGTTTGGGTTTGTTTACTTAGTTGGTAAAACAAATTCTCATATAATGCAAATGCAAATATTTTATTTATAAATATATATGCGTAATATTTTATTCCATGAAATTTGATGACTAAGCAGAATAATTAAGTAATGTATGCATTAGTTATCAGGTATCAGGTGCCAAACATTTTTTAAACATATCAAAAACCTAGCGCACTTTTAAAAGAAATAATTTTATTTGTTTTGTTTATAACCTAATTTGTTATCCCTTTCAAGTAGGGTAAGTACCTAGTCGTTATTTTTAAGTAGGTAAGTAGGTACGCATATTTTTTACTTATTGTAAGATTAAGTACCTATGTACTTGCTTAGCAAGTTAAAAAATTGTAACTTATAAGTAAAACAGTTGTCAATGTAGATTAACGATAAATTTTTCTTCATCAAGTTTTCATCAAAATTACTGATAAGTAGGTATTTTATAGGCAGCTAAAATGTCTGATCAGTAAAAATAATCCAATATTGATCTAAGGAAAATAAATAAATTATAGTTTACATTGCCTATTTTACAAGTCAAAATGTTTTGTGTAGGTCGACGACCAATATCGGCATTCTATTAAAATCTACTCCAATTCACTACCTACTAATCAAATTCAACTAGAAGTGTGAAACGAATAATAAACTGGCATCTTACTTACTTTAAACTGTTTTAAAGTAGGTAATACATGTACAATGTACATACCTTCCTTATGCTTATATTTACTAAAAATTAAAAAATCATAATGATCAGTTTTTTACAAACACGACCTCATCTGATTGTAAAAGAAGGCGGTTAAACTTTTCAAAATTTAGAACATACATTTTGAAGAACATAGCTGTAGCACGCTTGGGTTGGTAAATTAGGCAACGCCAATGGCGCTTGGAGAGTGAAATCATGTTTGTGGAAACCGGTTCCGATGCAGGTGTGCGGCGCACTATCTACACACTATAGCTAGGTATACACTATACAGCTACAGAATACAGCTTTACAACCACAGAGTATATAACACTAATTGGAAACTGGAAATAAAGAATAAAGAATTTCGCGGTCATTTCCACGAATCAGTAGTCAACACTATTTTTAGGAAAACAGCAATTCATATTTCAAATTTCCTATGAAGTTAGAACATGGAAAATGAGATAGCTATAGGTATGTATACATGAGATATTAAATTGCTTCTCTTTTAAGTTTCTACGAATTACTCGTGGAAATTCCTAGTATAGTAATAGTTACCTAGTTAATATGGAAATTTCACGTGGTTCTACCTGGTATGTTTAATAGGTGAATTCCGTAATTTGATATTGCAAAATACGTTTAAAATATTAGTTGACTAGTTAGTTAGTACTTACTCGGATTAGTTTAAAAAAAGTTAGTAAATAAATCCTCAAAGAATCTAATCTAATCATAAGGATAATTTTGTCTTAATCCGAGACGGCGCCTTATAACTATAACCTACATACCTGCGATATAACATACAGTTACTTTAAGGTGCCTATAGTAATTCCTAAGAAACCACAAACGTATAACTTTACTTAGTCCAAGGACTTTTATCAATTCGCGAAAAAATTGCTTCCTAACTTTTCGTAACGCTGTGTCAAAGTTTTTGTATAAAGATAAATACTTATAATACTTAGGTACTTAAGTATTACAACATGATACAAGTTTGAGAAACTACAAGTAGGATCTTAGGTATGTTTGCTGTTTTTATTTTAGTATTATATTTATGTACTTAGTCTATAAAGTTTTTTGTTAGAATGTTCAGTTCAAGATTTCTTTACTTAGCTGCACGTTTTAGTGGAAATGAAAGAACTTTGTTCCTTCTAGAAAAAAACTTAGTCGATTAGTTGGATTGTATAGACTGAGGATACCTTTTGAACGACTTTCAGAAAGACAGTACATTTTACGATCCTGCCGAGTGCTTGATTATTTTAATTGATTGTTACATTTTTTTTAAACTCACTAGCTGTACTGTATACTACTAGATGTACTAGATGTAGGTAATGCTTATTCCATTAATTATGAGAATATAATTACTAAATAACGATAATGGTATCAATTATACAAAAGATAATTAAACCGCAATCTATTATAGTTTAATTCATTAAGTTTTGTGTAATTGGGTTGAAATTGATGAGTGAATTAAGCAATATTATAGTTTGGTAAACGAAATAACTATATTGATATTAAGTCATGCAAAAATATCGTAACCAGCAGTGATTTAATAAATTGGATCCATTGGGCAGAAACTTACGAGTTAAGAGTACACGACCGGTGACTCCCGCTCTGGATCGTTTCTGGTGCAACGGCTAGCTATTGCCATCCAGCGCGGAAACGCAGCTAGCTTGATGGGCATTGGGCATATTTGCACCGGGAACGATTAAGGGCGGGTTATTTAGTTAATTTGACATTTAGTTTGATTTGACATAAGTATAAATATTTAATGAAACTAATTATAATAAAAAAATGACTTTATTAAAATATTGTGGTTTAAAAATTGGTAAAAAAATATAATTTTTATTGGACCCTTGGTATGAACTTTTAATGCACTTTATTTTATTATTATTTAAGTACTTTTTACACTAGACAGACAGGTATTGACCACGAGCACATTTTCTACAGTTAAATAAATAGTATACATATTTTTTATTAATTTGGGACTTTAAATTATCCTCATATTGATAATAGTTAGCTGAATTAGTAAACCTAGTTGACGATAATATTAACTCCTGTAAAAGCGTTCCTTCCCGTTGTCCCCGTACCGGGGGCCGCCGCGGCAAAAAAATTGCTTCCCGTTGTCCCCGGTACGGTTTGCGGCACCGGGGACAACGGGAACTAATTTTTTCGTCGTTTCGTTGTCCCCGGCACGGTTCTGCTTTACTTTACAATGATTAATAACGTGTTTGGAAACAAATATTAGTTGACCTGCATAGTTAGTAACTAGCAAGAATTTTAAATATTAATTGCAAAATCATTAAATAAGTAAATACTTAATTCCTTACTGGTTATTTCATCTTTCTATGAATAACGAATGTATGGTTGTTAAAAACTCAGAACCAGATTATTTACTAACAGTACAGTGTTTTACTGACATACAGGACCTATTTAAACTTTTATGTGGTATGATAACTCTAAAAAGCAAAGTAAATAACGCATAATAACTACTTGGGTTTTAACTTTAGGTTATGAATTAAATACTTACCTGTTTAGTGTTTACATTATAAGTATACAAAGTAGTAGCAGATATATGCACACACTCGTAGAATATAAGTTCCGTGCTTGTTACTGTGTCAATAATTGCATAATTTTCTCCGTTACGTGCTTTAGTCACAGAGCTTACTAACTGTTAAATCACTAGTCATGCCATTTCATCATCATCATCATAACATACTATATAAAATTATAAAATGTTATATGCATTTGTACTCTATTTTACTACTACTGTTTTTCTCTTATGTTACTACGTATTGGAAAAACTGGAAAAACTTAAACCTGACGGGAAGACGTTGTCACCCGGGAAACAGAAACATCTCGTCCGGGTGACAACACACTGTTATAAGAAAATACTCTTGTTTTTATATGTATTAATATAGTGAACCTAGATGTAAGTAGTTTTGAACCCAATAAACGTTTTTGTATTGTATTGTATTGTATACTCGTTGAAGTAGCACAATGTAAGTTGACTTGACTAAAGCATCTATAAAAGAATTTATGCAATTATTTCGCTAATTAGTTATGCTGTTTCAATTGAGCTATATACTGTAATAGAAATCATATTTTTCTTATAAATCTGGTTTTCTTCTAGCTTCATACAAAAACCAAAAATCTAAGAAAACTGAGATCGTCTTTGGTCCGATCCAAAACCGGGATTTACAGATACTGGCCAGGATTGAATACCTACGCCCATCGCTATTTGAGCTGTCAAAAGTAAAATGTATGGAATGAGTAACCACTTATAGGTAAAAAGATAAACGATGTTTTGGTTTTTCTCATCAGCAGTTTTTTTTATAAATAAGTAATGCGGTAATACTTGCCTAATTAATATAAAAGTAACAGCATGGCTTATTTGCCACAGTTGGGAGTGAATCTGGAGTCAGCTCACGAACCACACGTCCGTTTGTCATGCATAACTGCATCGTTAGCACTGCACTAGTTTAGGAAACTACTTAGTCATTACCAACTCTTTCCACTGAAAAAACGAACAGAACAAGCGTGGTTAACTAACTCAAGCGCTCCTTAAATACATTTGCCTTTATAGACTAGCATGGCTCTCGTTTTGCTACCTACCTGTGCTTTTGTGTTTTTTTATATTTTATGTACTGAAGCAAAGTGTGGTTCGGTGCTAGAAGCATTGCTTAACATTCTGACGCACTCTGATTCGAATCCGACCCTACACTAAGTAATGACTTGTTTTTGAAATTTTATATGGATTTGCAGTTACTTTTTTGAAGGTTTTTAGTTAGTATTTAACTATTTAGAGCCTAGCATATAAGTACGAATAAATCCAAAACAGTAAGTAGTTATAGCACTAGCACTGAAATTAATACATTTTGACTCAAAATGATTTATTAAATTGAAGTAGCATATTATGGCCAGTTAGCTTAGTTGGTAGTGGCTCTGCCTTCTAATCTAGAGGTCGCGGGTTCGATTCCCGCATGAGTATTTATGTACTTTAAAAATTTATAATTAGGTACTTGTGTTGAGTCTGGTCGTTTGTATGTATAATAAATAGTTATGTATTTACAAAAGAAAAGTATATAAGTATTATATCCGTTATCTAGTACCCGCGACACAAGTGTTTGCTTAGTGTGGGGCTAGATAGCGCTGTGTGCAATGTCCCGGAATATTTATTTATTTATTTATATTAATTAGCTTTATTAACAAAACCGCGTTCTGGTTTCGTAGTTTGAATGTAGTTGTTACGGGCACTAAGTATAAAAACAGGTTCCTCTAAGCTAGATTTTATAAAGGAATGCATTTACTATTTACTACATATACTTGTAAATGTGTACAGTAGGTATGTCACTGCAACTTACTCTTAAAGTGTCTCATCTCTGGAAGATTCCTAGAAATGTTGACATCTTGCACCGGACTGTCTTAGTGTAACACTTATGATGTGAGACGACGTTAATTTTCTAGAAATTAATCTAAGTTACTTAGTAACCAAGTATTTTAAGTACCAAGTATTTTAGTAGGTGTTCTAGATGCTACAATGAAGTACCACGTGTAAAATTCTTAACTTATGATAATATAATAAGTTCTTCTTCTAAGATCTTGAAGTTTTTCTAAAGATAGACATTTCCCAAAGACTACTAATCTGTCTCTAGAATATAACTTAAAGTCTGAAATGACAAAGTTCAAAAACAATAGCCCATTGTCTCAGCCAAATTAATACCCGAAGGCTCGGTCTAGTTTGTTCCACCCACAAGTTTAATCCACAAAAGACAAAAATCAAAAACATGATATTCGTTGAAATAAACACAGCGACAACGATTTACTTGACCAAGCCTTCTTTGATCGAAGGAACAAGCGAACAAAAGATGGACTGCAAAGAACTTTACTGAGCGCGAGCTCTTGCGGATGAAATGAATTGCAAACCCGCTTGCCCACTTGGAAAAAAGAAAACAAAAAAACAAACGTAGAACCATCGCTATTGCATTGCTAAGCTCTCACAGGAACTGGCAATAGATTATTTGGAAAGATGGCTTTGATCGAAGCTTTACAGGCATAGAATGAGCTACACTGGCGTATTCTTCCATTTTATTTGACTCCCCTACATGATTTTAATTTTGTTCCGCGCAATTTTTTAATGAGTCTCAAAGAAACTACTTGTTACAACAATTAAAACACGTACGAATTGGTGTAAAATTTCCATTTTATTCAGTGCTTATTTCATTATTAGATTAGCCTCGTTACCCTAATGTGGGTTATATTATAAAATCTAACAGTGCTTAAGTGCTGAATAACTGATATATGATTTCCTAAAAAACAAGATTTGATGATCCGATTAATTCACAAATAACGGAAATGAACATGAATGGATATTTATCCAAATTAATAATAATTCCTTTAAATAAAGGAATTTTGAATTTGAACAGTATGTACATTGTACAACCACGTCGATTATGTAATCGTCTAATCCAAAGATGCGTCCCAAAAATGTTGTGACACGGTGTAAATGCTTAAAACCGACAATGATGAATATCACAAAGACATTCCTTGATTAGGTCCTTATTTCAACAGACGTATTATCCCGTGACGTCAACCGAATAATTAAACAGGATCGGTCTCATGTGAAATTAACACAACAAAATGCGCCATATTCATTAACCTATTTGATTAAATTTTCAAGACAATTTTATTTTGCAAATGATGTTCGTTTCAGTATTTATGCGTTGTTTTATAAATAAGTAAATTACAATGCTTAAATTTAGTAAATTATAGTACTTACAGGGTTTCCAGATTTTTAGCTTGATTTTTGTAGTTGTTAATATTTGGCAATTCGTATTTATTTACAATATTCCAGTTGAGTGTTCATAATAAACTACCGGGTCTCTTGAATTGACACTAGCACAAGCGCCTCTGTAATCTAAAGATCTAAACAAAATGAGCAGGCTTGAATTGCAGTAGAAGGTAGACAGCACAATTGTTGGAACATGTAAGTAGTATTAGTAAAACGTCTTCATTAACTAAGTAAGTACTTACTTGTATTGATTTCACTTCACAAAAACAAACATTCCCAATGAACTCGAGATCCATTGAAAACAACACATTTTCCTCGTTTTCTGTCCAAAACAATAGACACTGATAAATCTCGTACATAGATTGAAATATAGCCTTTTTATTGAGAATGTTTCATTAAAGCAAATAAAAAAGATTTTTACATTATCCGACGAATATTTGAGTATTTGCTACGTCCGTATATTCGAGTATATTCAGTTTTATCTACAAACGTAAATCCCCTGGTATACGAGTATCTCTAAAGCTCGGTAGTTCGTTTAGTTTCTTTAGCATTCCTGCGTAACTAATTGCATTCACAATGCAGGTCTTTAGCAGGCTGAATTTATTTTTAGCTTACTGCGCCAAGACCGGTCGTGCTACGGAGATAAATAAAACAATATAGCTGGCAGACGTACGGTACACCGAGCGAAGTAAATAACTTTCCAGACCAACACTCGACTGCACTGCCACGCTGCTACCCCTTAATGATAAGTGTTATTTCTATAATAAGTACTTAACTGGTAAAACTATTTACGTACTAAGTAGTTATGCAAAATCTCGACGAAGTTTAAACCTACATATTTGGCAAGTACGAGTCGCTTCGTCAGAACTTTGTGATGGTTGAATTTCTCAGAACCAACTCTAAATAAGTATACATTTACCTAACTTTATAGTGCACATGTTTCTGCCGGTATGCTTTTAATATCCCTTTGATTACCAAAAAGAAGCAAAACACTGTCTAGTCCACATATAGCCCTGCACAGCCGAAACTCTGCGTGCGTTAGTTATCGTAGGTACGCTGATATTTTTCAAACACAAACAGAAAAATATATTTCTAGGAAATGATTCGGAAGTTATACCCAACCGACCGCAATAGTTGGTGTGCTGTAAAATCCTCGCCAAACTTTATGGCCGCTCTAAATTATGATCCTACCCAACGAATTTCGCTGACGCCTAAATTTGTTATAGTGACGTTTGTTACGGATTTCTGTACAGAGCGCCCACAAAATTTGGCAGCGACTTTAGCAATTACGAACATGTTGGTTTGGCTTTTGACAAACGCAAGGGCCGCAGCATTTAGTTATTTAATAACTATGTACCTATTTAATACATAACTTTTAACAGTTCTCGGATTTTGTGTTTCTGTAAAATGTATTTGCAAACGAACTTTGAGATCAATTAAAACTTTGATATCCTCTCGAGAACGGACACGATCTATATAATATAGCTCCTAGTTACTATAAATAGCTAGACTAACTAGTTAGTGGGATTATAATTTAAATTGGACCAGTTAGATCTATTCCATATAAGGATAAAAGACTAATATCTTGTTATTGTTGACAGCGTTCTCAAATAAGCATTCGATAATGATTGCATTATTTCTAACCTCTAAATACGAATAACATAAGTAATTAAAAAAAGGTAAGTGTTAAGTTATCAAGTTGTCCCACTGCTTGGTTGAGCTTCTCTTTGTTTCTAATCTGACTAATGTGGGCCTGAAGTGCTTATACAGCTACAGAGTATAGCTTGCTACTTACTGTCTTGTCTTCTGGCTTAGCTAGCTTACAGTTTACCAACGAGCTTAGCTGTGCTTATTTTACAAACTCTAAACAACAAATTTATCTAACAATGTATCTTTCTAACAGTTTTTATACCTAAAACATATGCTTTTATAAATTATAAAAGAACAGACCAACTTTTGTTTTGTTTTTCAAACTTAGTTTTAGTTGTACTAACCCTTATTAGTTTTAAGTTTATAGTTTATAGTTTACTAACATCTGAATCTCTTTGTTGTCCGAAATAAAAGCATTTTATTTTATTTATTTATTTATTTGACTTCGCCGGCCATGTTTTCATGGCTAGAATTCTGGTTTTCATTTCACATTTAGAGTTATGATTGATCTAAACATTTGTTTAAGTCGTGTATAGGTATGTACATGCTTACTTATTTGATCTAGTTAATTAAACGTGTCATTTGGTTATTGCAGTTGAATGTCGTACTCAGTTCACTGCAAAATTGTGATATTATATATGAGTCAGTTTGAGGTACAATTAAATGCTATTGAACACCATGTGAACTGAAAATGAAAGGATTTAATTAATTGCAGTATTTATCACTTAAAAAACTAAAGTTCTGTATACTGGACGTCCTTATCGCCTTAGTGTTAGCTCATATTCATAGTAGGTATAAGTAATATACTTACTATCTATGTATGTAGGTACTTATTTACCTAACTGCGCCAAATTTAAAAACTTTTTAAAAAGATTTTTTAGAATTAAAAGTCATAGTCTTTCTCAGTATATTACCTACTTACATCTGTTGTTTAGTTTCTACACTTTTACCACTATACATATAACTACAACACTACTCTATTTCTCAGCCTGTCCCAGTTATTACGTAGCACACACATACACACACTTTAGTTTTATTTAGATATTTGCCCTCGCATATGTGCTTAACATCTCTATATGAGCCATTACACATTTCATACACCACGTTGAGCCCATCATTTATAGATAACATCAAATGCTCACGAGGAAAATAGTGAGTACATCGTATGTTCTCATCTTTCACATATAATCCAATATCCTCTGACAAGATGATAGGTATGCGAAAGTAGAAAGAAACAAATTGGCGTAAACAGATACAAACAGACGACGGATTATATACAAAATGTTCAAATTTTCCACAATTTCCTATCACTCAACATCGTCGGGCTAACACAATATTAAACGCGTCAAAATATTTCTTAACTCCGAAATGAATTCACCTGACGATTATTAAACAGGCTATTTATTATTTCAACTTGTTTAATTAAATAGACTTAACGAGTTCGAGCTGTTCCGCGTGAATTATGCTGAAATTCACGGAGACAATCATATTTGTGGATATGTTGAAATGAGATGACATAAAATGTTAACCCTAAATTTGTTATCAAAAATTTCTGTCAATTATTTTGAGGTTAGAATTTCATAATAACAATGTATATTATAATGCCTAATAAAAATGACGTGGGAGTGGATGCACTTGCGCTTCAGGCTCTTATGAGACCTACTGCAAGGTGCAAACACAACACAGGTACAGATAATAAAACATTTTGTATCGTTAAGACATATGTATTGTAGTTACCTGATGATGTAGATGTAATATTGTTTTTGGCCCAATAAAAGCTTTTGTATTTTGTATTTGTATATGTAAAATGTCCAGCAGAAAAATTTTGCGCGGTATGGTTATCGATACAGCGTGGAAAGAAATCATATCAGCGGCAGCGTTACATTGTCATATAAATTTATTTAATACAGTAGTTCCGTTTTAATATAATACTTATATGTTCGCTGGTATTACTCAGAGGAAGGATCTGGGCACCCTCCACGATATACTTGCCCAAGAAAACATCAATGAATAAAATCTGCGGGGGAGTCACGACCCTCAGTATTGATGAACACGATGCGAGGAAGGAGGGGAGGATTAGGAACTGCTTAGTATCACCAGTACTTATGTGTTATGTGTTGTATGTGTGTATTACTCATGTGTGTGGGTGTAGCTGTGACCGAGTGTGTCCCAGCACCTCGCACACAACATATGCTAGCATATGTATGCTAGCAAAATTGCGTTCCCAAGACGGACGGTTGGTTCAACGTCGTGCTTCGCATCACACGGCCTTTGTTTCCTTTATTACGGCCGGCCAACGACATAACAAATCAATGGAAAGGCCTAAGATTCTTAACCTGTCCTGGCGCACGTTACTCAATTCACCGCCTAAGTAAATTTAGAAACGCAGCTCACGGTGCTCTGCTAGTTTTAAAAGATTGTTACCGTCTTTCATTACTGTTAATCTTTGTTAGTTTATTTACTTTCGAGGGAAATCGTAATTTATTTCAGTAGTTACCGTATGTGACTACTATAAAGATTTTTCTACTTAAGTATTTGTTGGTAAGACCTGTCTGCAGTACCACGTCGCTGTGACCGGGCCGCGACTTGCCCTTCCGTTGACATGGCTCGCTGTCTCCTTGTTCGCAGATTACTGACCCCTCATACACAGAAGTACACAGAATATAACTGTGTATTTGTGTAATAAAATTTAATTTTCTCGCCCGAACCCCGCGACTCGCGTGGTATTCGACATGGCTATAGCTTTTCCTGTTTCCCATTTCCTCTTCGTTTAAAAGGCTTTGTGATGCTTTTATAGGACAGCAGAATTAAAAATAACAAGAGAATCATTGTTTGTATGTATGTATGAATGCAGGTCAGCTGTTAAGAATGCTAATATTTATCTGGCAGTGGCTCGTAGATTGCAGACTACGATGCAGGCTAGGCTCGGCTTCATTTACAACGCTGCAGTTATCTGGCAGTGGCTCGTAGATTGCAGACTACGATGCAGGCTAGGCCCGGCTTCATTTACAACGCTGCAGTTATCTGGCAGTGGCTCGTAGATTGCAGACTACGATGCAGGCTAGGCCCGGCTACATTTACAACGCTGCAGTTATCTGGCAGTGGCTCGTAGATTGCAGACTACGATGCAGGCTAGGCCCGGCTACATTTACAACGCTGCAGTTATCTAGCAGTGGCTCGTAGATTGCAGACTACGATGCAGGCTAGGCCCGGCTACATTTACAACGCTGCAGTTATCTGGCAGTGGCTCGTAGATTGCAGACTACGATGCAGGCTAGGCCCGGCTACATTTACAACGCTGCAGTTATCTAGCAGTGGCTCGTAGATTGCAGACTACGATGCAGGCTAGGCCCGGCTACATTTACAACGCTGCAGTTATCTGGCAGTGGCTCGTAGATTGCAGACTACGATGCAGGCTAGGCCCGGCTACATTTACAACGCTGCAGTTATCTGGCAGTGGCTCGTAGATTGCAGACTACGATGCAGGCTAGGCCCGGCTACATTTACAACGCTGCAGTTATCTAGCAGTGGCTCGTAGATTGCAGACTACGATGCAGGCTAGGCCCGGCTACATTTACAACGCTGCAGTTATCTGGCAGTGGCTCGTAGATTGCAGACTACGATGCAGGCTAGGCCCGGCTACATTTACAACGCTGCAGTTATCTGGCAGTGGCTCGTAGATTGCAGACTACGATGCAGGCTAGGCCCGGCTACATTTACAACGCTGCAGTTATCTAGCAGTGGCTCGTAGATTGCAGACTACGATGCAGGCTAGGCCCGGCTACATTTACAACGCTGCAGTTATCTGGCAGTGGCTCGTAGATTGCAGACTACGATGCAGGCTAGGCCCGGCTACATTTACAACGCTGCAGTTATCTAGCAGTGGCTCGTAGATTGCAGACTACGATGCAGGCTAGGCCCGGCTACATTTACAACGCTGCAGTTATCTGGCAGTGGCTCGTAGATTGCAGACTACGATGCAGGCTAGGCCCGGCTACATTTACAACGCTGCAGTTATCTGGCAGTGGCTCGTAGATTGCAGACTACGATGCAGGCTAGGCCCGGCTACATTTACAACGCTGCAGTTATCTAGCAGTGGCTCGTAGATTGCAGACTACGATGCAGGCTAGGCCCGGCTACATTTACAACGCTGCAGTTATCTGGCAGTGGCTCGTAGATTGCAGACTACGATGCAGGCTAGGCCCGGCTACATTTACAACGCTGCAGTTATCTGGCAGTGGCTCGTAGATTGCAGACTACGATGCAGGCTAGGCCCGGCTACATTTACAACGCTGCAGTTATCTAGCAGTGGCTCGTAGATTGCAGACTACGATGCAGGCTAGGCCCGGCTACATTTACAACGCTGCAGTTATCTGGCAGTGGCTCGTAGATTGCAGACTACGATGCAGGCTAGGCCCGGCTACATTTACAACGCTGCAGTTATCTAGCAGTGGCTCGTAGATTGCAGACTACGATGCAGGCTAGGCCCGGCTACATTTACAACGCTGCAGTTATCTGGCAGTGGCTCGTAGATTGCAGACTACGATGCAGGCTAGGCCCGGCTACATTTACAACGCTGCAGTTATCTAGCAGTGGCTCGTAGATTGCAGACTACGATGCAGGCTAGGCCCGGCTACATTTACAACGCTGCAGTTATCTGGCAGTGGCTCGTAGATTGCAGACTACGATGCAGGCTAGGCCCGGCTACATTTACAACGCTGCAGTTATCTGGCAGTGGCTCGTAGATTGCAGACTACGATGCAGGCTAGGCCCGGCTACATTTACAACGCTGCAGTTATCTAGCAGTGGCTCGTAGATTGCAGACTACGATGCAGGCTAGGCCCGGCTACATTTACAACGCTGCAGTTATCTGGCAGTGGCTCGTAGATTGCAGACTACGATGCAGGCTAGGCCCGGCTACATTTACAACGCTGCAGTTATCTGGCAGTGGCTCGTAGATTGCAGACTACGATGCAGGCTAGGCCCGGCTACATTTACAACGCTGCAGTTATCTAGCAGTGGCTCGTAGATTGCAGACTACGATGCAGGCTAGGCCCGGCTACATTTACAACGCTGCAGTTATCTGGCAGTGGCTCGTAGATTGCAGACTACGATGCAGGCTAGGCCCGGCTACATTTACAACGCTGCAGTTATCTAGCAGTGGCTCGTAGATTGCAGACTACGATGCAGGCTAGGCCCGGCTACATTTACAACGCTGCAGTTATCTGGCAGTGGCTCGTAGATTGCAGACTACGATGCAGGCTAGGCCCGGCTACATTTACAATGCTGCAGTTATCGATACATAAAATAACATGCTATTTCACTATGCTACAAGATCGCGCGATCCTATTTTCTTCTCAAACAAAGTTAGCGGATGTTCATAAATCTGCACAGAGAATATTCCTTCCCTCTCCAAATAATGCGTTACGTAAACGCCTCTATACGTTCCACGGACGTCAAGAGTCCTGTTTTCGCATAAATAAGTGGCTTCGGACTTATAAATAAATTCTTTCAACCAATTTATCTTGCGTATAGAATTGGGAATTCGTGGCAGAGAAAACAAATAAGCTCGAGTGGAGTAACTATCTCTTCCTTATGTTTGGTATTTTCTGTGTCGATGGCTGATGTTATTCCACGTGTAAGTAATATGCATGCATTGTAAATTATTAAACGGATATTATGTCAGATGACATCGCAGGCAGTTCGTGAGAAAGTGGTGACGAGAATCTTCGTATCCATGGAAATACAATAACTCGTATGTTCTAGTAGTTGTCAAGATTGCTTGGTTTTATTAAGGATCGCTGCTAATATGCGCAGTATCTTTATTGTGATTTGAATTCTTATAAATACTTTTTAATGTTTCCGCCCCAAATTGCATACAGTTATTGATTCAGGTATTTTCTTTTGCCTAAATTATTATGACCGAAATATCAGTAGAAACGAATACTTAACTAAAGTGTTGAAACCTACATAAATTATGAAAGTGAATTTGTATCATCTCTTGAAAGTATTACAGTATTTAGCTGTTAATAAAGTTTTTATTTATTTTGATGTCTTCTTGCGAAGGACTAGATTGTGAAGTAGGTTCTTTATTGACTTCGCTGAAGAATTTAAACAGCTTCAAGGCCGTTGCTTTAATTTAAATCTGAGCCGGCATTAGATAGGTATTTCAGATAGCTTGGCAATTAGTAATGTTTCTTAACCGTTCATTATGTTTATTGGGCTATGAATAAAAAAATACGGGGTTTCGTTGGTATTTATTTTACGTGAAATAGGACATTTTTAGAGGTAACTAGCATCGCATGTTGCACGATAACTTATTTATTTAGCAGTTCGTCGACTGGCGAGTTAAGTCATGAGTAGCGGATATTATGCCATCGATTGCCCATACTTACTATATCAGCGTAACTTACTCCACTGTTTTAGACCTGTTGAATCGAGTTATGAATATTTTATAACATTAGTTCTGGTTCCGTTTCGTTTTTAGTTCGGATATCCGCTGGGTAATGAGAAGGTGCAATGCCCGGTTGTTTAGTTGTTTATGTAATTGTAAAAGAAAGTGTCGTCAGAGTAGAGTAGGTTGTAGAGAAAGCGACGTCTCCGGCGTTTTAATAAACCTAACTGTCGCACGACCGACACGCTTCTATCCAATTTGTCAATATTTGAAACAACATTGAATTTACTGTGTTTACTGTAAAAATATTCATCGGTGTTCATAATTTCGTAGAAATCGTGTGTCGTTATATTTTTTTATTACCTAGTAACTAACTACGTCAAAGGTTTCGTTAAATATTTATTTACTGAAACTCAAATTAAATTGGAGTTGTTTTGCTGCCTTCTATCTAATTCTATTGTATACTCCTACTGTATCTGCAAGATATAATGTTCTGCTATTACCTAGAAGCTCGATACAAGGATAGATAGATAGATAGAAAATTCTTTATTGCAACACACTATAATAATTAAAAGAAAGAAGAAAAAAATTATACTTATACTAGTGCCACAAGTGGCGGCCTTATTGCTAAAAGCAATCTCTTCCAGGCAACCATTGGATGGAAAGGAATAAATTAATAAGAGATAACAGAGGACGTGGTATACAATAAAAAGATTAGATTAAAAATACATACTACAAACCTACTTAATAAACTATACATATAAATCATATACAGGATGTATAATGACTTCTCTTCAAGTCAATATTTAAAGCGTTCCCGTTATGAAGCCAGCAGTAGTGGTACTTAGTGCATACAGAACAGTAGGCATACACCACAGACAATACAATCAAGAGACACCTGTAACTATCTATATAACTATTGTTTACTCATTCTGTCAGTTCGTGTTCTGTCATCCAAAGACACCGTGTCCAAAACAATCATGTGATATTTGTGTCTGTTCTATCACTGCTCTATATGGTACTTACATACGTGGTACGTGAAGATATGCTACTTATATTTTTTATGCAATGTTTTAATTCGCCATTCAGAGGCCTCTGCCTCTGACATGAATAAGAATATATACAATACCTTACGACTCATGGTGTTTACATCAGTAGAATGGTATTTAATTATATTTCAGTAAAGTTTTTGTTATTCCTCTTCGTCATTTTCTCAAATTATAGAATCGGCTTCAAAAATAATAGAATATATTATTCTTCTTATACATACACAAAATAAGTTTAAATGTGTGCAGAACTCCGACTACAACAAGTCTATCGGTCGTGTTGTCGTTAACATACATAAACATACACACAGCCACTCCAAGACAATGGCACACAGTGGTGTTATTTGCAGAACAGGCGGCACAATGAACACTTGTGTCTTATCTGCGTTTCCCACCGTACGTTTCGCACAAAATTTTCTCATTACTCGGCTACTTTTTACTTGAATTAAGGCCAATGTGCGTCGGTACAAAGTTTATGACAATTCATTGTGTTTGATGCAGGCTTTCTTTTATGGAACTTACAAAATAAACTGTTAGATTAACACCAATTTGTTACGCTTTTCATTCTTGAGGTGGAAGCGTGAATTTGGTAAATGAATTTACTATAACAAGCGAGATCTATAACGTATCCAGTCATTCGACATAGAGAAGAATAGTTGTAAATGCTTGCAAATACTAATCTCTTACACGAATTATATATCTGATCGAGGACTTATCTCGTCGATAAAGTCTTGGGATGGGTGACGAAAACAGGTATTCTTTTTACTTAATACGCTTTGTGGATCGAATGACACTTTCAATTGTAGATTTTAGATGATAGTTACATATATATTTTTGACATAGCCTCTATACAGCTCTATACTTTATAATAATATACTGTAATTTTTAATTTATAATTTTCTACGACATTATTTGACGAAGCCTCTTTACAGCTGATAGTAAAACTTATTTAACTATAAATACATATTTAAATTAATTAATTGCCCTCTAAAATATGTTATTACCAAAAATTTTTTAATTTGTCATAAATAATCAATATACTTATGTAATGAATATAATTATAAAAATATTGACGATGTTAATCTTGAAATGTGCTTCCCTTCTAAGATATTTATTAGAGTTAGTGAATGTAACATGACTTGATTTCGAATAAATTATTTCATTTCATTTCATAATACAGACGCCAGTTTTTAAACCAAGAAGTCAGAGGCTTAGGGTTACATGAAAACCCTACAACAGAGATGGCCACTCTCATGTGATCAAGCATTTACTGCGACGGTAGTTGCTTGTTACAATAGACAATAATTTGATAGGTAAGTTATTAATCGATGAATGTGTGAACACATATGCATCGATTAATATATATCAGTAGATCTATCGATCCACCCGTAATCTAGCTTAGCTGCTAGCCTATCACTTTACACTAGTTGCATCTAGGTTTCAAGTCTAGGTCTATTCCAAGAGATGCCGACTTGCAGTTAATCAGGCTTCGTGTTAACATGTGCTGGTTTCAGGAAATGCCAGACATACATAGATTGTCCATTCAACAGTCAGATACCGTTCAGATGTATTAGTCAAATTCAATTAGACGCTTAATAAATTCAAATATCAATCCATATCAATACGACTTATTAATTGTTTTGGTCCATATCAAAATTCAAACAGCTCCTGTATTTATAACTAAAATACATCAAAATGTATAAATTATGATTTTGGTTACACATGTTAGAGATGTTATTACTGCTTACGGTCGTGGAATTTCATTTTGCATACTTATTTTGATTTATTTAGATTTTGCCTGGTTTTGATTTGCCAGGCTACTATTTTAGCTACTTGTAAATCTTGGATCAACATATGTCTACAAATACAATGTCACCATACAATGTTTTTATTGTATATATATGTATGTATGTACTTGTATTACCTGTCCGAGTCATACAGAATGTATTTATGTATTCCATTAACTACATAATCATGTCTGAGAACTAGTAAATCCTCTGTAATTAGAACGCCACAGACGATTACTTACCTAAAGGTACCTAATATCCGACAGTAGATTAGTCTTTATCAGGATTAATTAACTAAATATTGCCAATATACTTACATACTGAAGTAGTTATTTTCCTCGAAAGCCTATAACTAGTATTTCCATGAAACAAGATTATGTAACATCATAAGTACTTTCAGATAAGAACTACTTTAAAAATCCCATTAAAATTTTTCTTTATTCTCTAAAAAAGCTATTTTGTTCCTCCGGAACACTTCTGGGAGCTAATTTAAAAGAGAATAGGACAAAAAGTGTTGCCTCTCGCCACGGTATCTACCCCAATTTTGGAATAACTTACAAAGTTACAACAGCCGCAAAATATTTAAAGTGGTTTAAAAGGAGAATGGAAGTCGTTGAAGAGCCAGTTTAGTTTGGAAGTTGAGGAATGTCACCTTCGGGGCCCTATCAGAGTAGGCAGAGACGTGCTCGTCAAACAACAGACCGCGTTCGTAATGGAGCCAGCAATAATGCAAGGTGTGCGTGATGCGCTGCGGCTCCGCTGTTTTATCAACAATGCACAGCGACACATAAAGTCCCGACGAAATTAGCGCTCAAAATTCACGGTAGCTATCTGCGCAGGCTGTAGATTGCGTCGCGTTGAAACACCGTTTTAACCGGGCGTACTTATGAGCGACATGCCAACTTGTGTACATTAGGTATTCAATGCGTGGCTCGGATGCCGGTGCGATGCCCACGGAGGCACGTAGAGGCCAGCCGCCAGGAGCCGTCCCACCAACTAGAATATTTAATAGCGTTTCTAGTTTAGCTAGATTTACTTCGCCCGCTTCATTGTTGTATTTGATAGGATCTAGTCTCCACTCCTAATCCGTAGCGTCGATAAACCTCGTTTGCTGCCTTTATATGAAACGGTTTTCTCGGCTAGATTGGCAGAAAAGAAAACGGTTTAAAAATGAAATAGTGTTGAATGATTCCCGGCCTGCAGCTACATTTTATTTTGTTCTACTGGCGGGGTAAAGCGGGCCGTGCTGCGCGGGCCTCGGTGATTGAGTAACAAATGATACCGGTCGACTTTCTCCTTTGTTAATATTAAGTATGATTTTCGTTACTGGATTCGGCTGAGTCACGAGCTAACTGCGCTCGTTTCATAATGAATGTTAATGCAGGGACAGTAGTTGCTACTACACTACGCTATGATATCAAGGTTATTCGTTATTCTGAGCATTCGTTGCTTTTAACTTTCACGTGTACGAAATAATATACCAAATCTATAGTTTCCTAAAAACATAATTTAAATAACAAAATTACATCATTTACTTGTAGCATTATGGGGTGTAGAAATATTTGCACTGTTATAGTCCGCTCTGTCACAGTTTAATTCAAAATAAGTTTTTTAAAATGTGTATAGGCATGTGGCATTATGTACTTGATATACGAGTTTTCTAAGCACCAAAGCATATAGAAAGTGCCAAAACTTGTGATCCCTTTGACGGTTAAGTTAATTCTCGTCAAGAATTTGAATAGCCTATATTGTAGAGATACTATCAGCTATATCAAATGACTACTGGGTGATATAAATCAAAGACATTTCTTCCTCTCAAAGGCTTTCGGAGTCTGTGTCGGCTCCGACCGCCCCAAATACAAATTGCGAATAATTACTAAACAATTTGTAAGCGGAGTAGTCCTGGAGATAATGTTGAATATTTATGAACTTCTTACATAAATATATAACTACTTAACTACACGTTGCGCGTTGGCAATATTAGGTAAACCAACACCGACTGAACTCACTCACATTTCTTTGCATAGAAAATTGCTAAGAAATTATTTTGTTCTTGAAACCTTGTTTGAATTGTTGAAAGTTAGAATTTGAATTGCAATAATTTATATAAAGTGCCACCTACGCTTTTAGTTACATACTAAATTTAATTATCGTACTTTAGCGAGTTTTCGAAAATTTTAATGTTTTTATTCTACCATTACCCGAATAGAAAAGTAATACCTATTATAAGTACAAAAATGATTTTGTTGGGTAAAAAGTAAAACTAATCTGTACGTGTAAGTTCTGTTTGGCTTGAAGCCACTATTATTTCTTACAAGGCCTGTTATACAGGGTTATGGAGAAAGTAGCCTATAATAAAAAGATAGAGTAGAGTACAGTATATGTATAATCTTTATTTACAATAATAATACACAAAAACAAGGGAAGAAAACTAAACATATTAATTCTAACTACAACTGATACAACATAAAAAGGGGGCAATTAGAAAATCTTTAGGAAAGCCTAAAGATAGTCTAAGTGCTCAAGTAAGTAGAGTATGGTATAGTTTATATGTATGTCAATCGAACGTAATGTAAACAATGAACACAAGTACGTTGAGCCCTTCATTATTCTCATTATAATAGAATTTAACGTCAGATCATTCTGATACAATTTTACACTATCTAGATATCTTATATCTACTCCTTTGAAATCTTCGATATAGCGGGGATTGGAGGTCAGAAGGTACCGCCCTAACGTCCTAACGTGACCCCCAAGAGTTGAAGCGGTCGTGAAATTAGAGATACGAATTCGATAAGTTTTAAACCTTTAGTTTTTGGGAAAATTATAACAAATACTTAAAATTAAGTTATGAATTATTTCTTTATATTTTAGTAAAGCTTTATATGCTCTAACACGTAAGAAGATTTTAGGTTTCTTCTTCTAAGTGAATGCAATTAAGTAATGCAATACGCGTGCCGCGCGGTCACATTTACGTTTTTCTGCTAACCCTGTATGGAGGAGGAAAAAATTGCTAGTATATTATACCGTACGTAGCATTATTATACGCATCAAACAACATCTCTGATCCAAACACAGGTTGTTCCATTATTCACATAACAAATATGCCCATATTTATTTGCAGCAAATTATTCTCATACTTTATGTTGATCTGTATTTGCGATATTAATGATATAAATATTAATAACATTACATGGTCGGTGATCTTGTTTGGCTTATGTATTATATCTAACAGGACAACATTGTTCCTCTTTTAATACATAACTAAACTAAACTAAACTGAACTACAATTTTATATCTTCAATTTCATAAAATTTAAAAAATGTTCCTTTGTGTCACTTGAGTAATTTGAGAATTCGCTAGATGGAGTGTTCTGGAAAAGAAACTCTATTTACATGTATAAATACTCGTCTGCTTCTATTATTTTATGCATGCTTGACTAGTAAAGGGCTACTTGTTAGTGAGCATCAAACTGGACTAGTAAGAAAATAAGGCAAAAGAAAATTATCATTTTTCCTTTCTTTTGAAAGTGAAATAAGTTACGCGCAGCTTTTAATTCTGCATTTATTTTCGTACTTCAAGGTTCGTAAGTAAACAGTCATTTGCACTTTGAGATAGTGAAATATAATATATTCCGGGACATATCACACAGCGACATCTAGCTCGATTCTAAATATAAGTGCTTGTTGAGACAGTTTTCAGTTTTTTTGACAGTTTTAATATTTTATGAAGTTAAAAGAATAGTTTGAAAGTCATATGAGCATGGATGCTTCCCAGACGATAGCTTGAGTCTTATCATGAGTTTCATTTATTTTAGGTACCTCCCCACAAAAAAGTATTTTATAAACTAGTTTTTGCATCATTAGAAATTGTGTACTCGCTAGCCACTTACAGAAGATAGAAGAAAGAAAGAAGGAAAGAAAAATATTTATTTACAGAAATAACATGTTTAAATGTAGGCATATAAACAAAACTTAAAGACTAATATAAATAATCATCTTAATAATGTACCTATTTTTACTTACAGAAGATAAGTTTTGAATCGTGATTAGCTTTTTAAAACGGCACAATTAAGATACAGGAAGGTGATTATTTGCTTCTGACGCTAAAACTGTTCAGCTCAGTTCAAATGAATTCCATTTACATATTCGGACGAATATTTAGTTACATTTGATGTTAAAGTATAAATCTTAATTTTAATTTTATGTACTTACTGTTCTTATACTAGTTCAAAAGGCTAGCAGAAGAAGTCCTAAAAACATCCAAGGCTAAACTCTTCAACTTGCTTAATTATTAATTTGTTTAATTATAAAACGTATGTTTGCTTTGTGTCACCAAAAGTCTTAATTAGATCTTGTGGTCGTCTATGCGAAATTGTGTCAAAGTCATAGTAACAAAAAACCTAACCAGTGTTAGAAGTTGTAAGTCTTGTAAGCCAAAAATCTACTTTGTACCTTATTATTTATTTACACGTTTTTTAATGTGATTTTCAAAAAGCCGGAGACATGTCGCGTGACTGAGTTCATTTATTGTATTATATACTTGTTACAATTGTTTTATCAAAGCGGGACTCTGCGCGTAGGTCGAAATTTCCAGAAAATTGGCCTAATTCGTGACATCGACATAAATGTTGTGAGAAAAGTTGTTTGTGTGGTTGGTATTCTTCCGAGCCCTCAATTCAGCTGTAATTTATTTTGTGCAGTGGATTGAAACCACGGGGAAATGAGTAGATTTGTCAGCTCGAGGAAAGCGGCGTTCGCGATAAAAATAACGTAAGTAACCCTCTTAACTTCGCCCTTACCATAAATTGTGTCGATGGCAAAAAACTAGTGATAAAGAAAGATACATGAGTTTGGCCTTTCACGACACTTAGTGCCTCTAGATCTAACTTATAAAATATTGCTGACATTATCTCCACAGTCTAGGGAACCATATTCTATATTGTGTTATCTCGACTTGAGTCCTTTATTTTGTTGTTGGAGATCTCTCAGAGGTTTTTTTTTAGTAATACAGAAACTATGTTGGACAGTTTTCATCTATTTAATTATTTATAGAAAAACGCAACAAACAGCCATATAAATAATATTTATTTGAACGAAAAATGCAATATACGCAAACACATTCATCAATCAATCAATCAATCAATCAATATAACTTTATTGTACACCAGAAAACAAAATACAAAACAATTTACAGTAAAATTACTTAACCTAGGTACATTGGGCGGCCTTATCGCGTAGAGCGATCTCTTCCAGGCAACCTTAGTAAAATCGCTAGGAAAGAAACATGTAAAAGTCGGTCATCAGTGTCGTTATTTCAAAAAGCAGCTGAATATATTTTTTGCATTATTGTGTATTAAAAATCTCGTTAAGCATATTACAAGAGTTACTGCTGTTTATTTTGTTGGCTCGACTGTAATGTAGTACCTACTGCCCTTAATCTTTTTTTGGCTTAGCGCCTCGTCATTAATCAATTTTATGTCGCAACGCTCAATAAACCCCATTGTGAGGTACCTCCTGATATTTGCCCTGATATTGCAAACACCTCACCGTCTGCGAAACCTATTCGTAATATACTTTGTTGCCTACCTACATACCTATACCTCGAATAGGTGACGGAATTTAACGAAACAGCTACAACGAATCAGGTCACAAGTTCGGAGGTTTTGCACACGTATACCATTCCTAATTTATCGTCCAAAGAGTTTAGCAAAGAAACAAAACGCGCCTTGTGGTTGACAAAAGACATTAGTGTAGAAGGCACGGTCGCAATGTTTCCTATTTCCACAGAACACGTCATTTGAAATAGGAAATTGCAGTGCGGTGGCAATAATCTAGCCGCGCATCGGATAGTATTGTTTGGAAATTCAATCTGAATGCGAACACGTAGGTACCAATACCACTACCGCTAGATAAGCAATGCATAACTACTAGTCTACAGGTAGCACGGGATCTGTAGGTAAGCTCGAAACAATCAGCTCTGGCTAGATTTATGCTTCAACACTAGAACTACGAGTATATCAGCACTAGAAAATAGCATCTACGGTTTCCTAAATTGATATCTATTTTAATAACATACACACTTGAATGAAATTGGTTATCTTCTTCTTCTTCTTATCAAATGAGAGTGGCCAACTCTGGTGTCGAGAGTTAATCAAGCCGCCCTAAGGGCCTATGACATGGCTTAACGACTGCCGTACTAGACAAACAGCCACAAACAAACAAATTGGTTATTATATAATTTATTTGTTTGTACTATTTAATTCTTTACGTATAAATCTTTTTAAACGCCAAACTAAGTGCTACTTTAACAAGTTGAGTATGGCATTTTTATCACAATTCCATTAAAGAAAGTTGTACTTATCTCTTCATAAGATAAGTCTGGTGTGGATATAAATCTAAGATTGTGACGTTACTCGCGAGTGCACTGAACATATTATACGGAGATTCTCTTGTTTATTTCTCTTTAGCACTAGTGTGTATGAAGTTATGAATACTGCGATCTTCTCTTCGTTTTTCTTTGCTCGAAATGGGATTAAGTCCAGTTATTAAGTTATTTTAATAATACTCTATTTAAAAAACTCCAGTCCAGAGTCCAGCTTTTATGAAAAACTCTAAGGCTGATTAAAATTTCAACATAGGCTACACAACGCAGACCATTCAATAAAGTACTTTTATGTAAAATGATTTAAATAAACAAACGAATTCTAAAAGCATGGCTCTCGTTGTTAATTCATTCGTTGATTAAAAATTCATTATCCTCTATCAGACGATTTTAGGGCGCTGCTATTATTTTCCTTAAGAAAAAAATCTGTCAAGTAAATCGCGTTGAATTTATTCAGTAGGTAGATGATGTTTATCCGGAAGGCGAGTAGGAGGCTTTTAAATATTCCACCGTTGATTCGGAAGAAAATTGAATCGAACAGAGGTGGAAATGGAATGATTCACACTTCTCTCAGCTGTCGGTGTGCGTTACTAGTATATCTGATGAAATTTCTCGCGGAATTGATTAAACATGATGCTTTGATTTGTTTCTTTTCTTGTCAGCTTTCTTAGCTATTTATGTTGAACGTAAACCAATTTCTTAGGAATGGTGACAAGTATTTTTATCGGTCTAAGGCTCTTAGGCTTGATAAACTCTCCACACCAGAGTTGGCCACTCTCATTCGATAGTAAAAAGAATCGGTCTAGGTGAGAAGTATAATAAATAAATCAAACCATTATCAAGATCTCGTATTTAAATTCCTGTTCATTATATAAAGGCTTTGTGTGTAAGTTTATTGGTCAGTTGGACTACGAAGTTGGAACGACGGATCATCGTGGTTGTTTGGTATATTGGTAGCATGGACTCCTGCAAGTGAATTGTACATATCATCCTATTACAATAAACGGGCATAGCCGCGGACATGCACTAGTACGTAGTAACTGGTCGCTTTGAAGTATGATTTGTGTGATATTTCTCTCTATGAGTCGTATTTCCTCATGACTGAGGGATGTGACTCCCCCGCAGAACTAATTTTCGTGGTAGAATCGTGGTGGGCGCTCAGGTCCTTCCGCGGAAGACACATGTTCTCGGATATTGTGGTCCTCAGACATGTTGCTTTCCTTACGATGTTTTCCTTCACCGCTAAGCGAGTGCCAATCCACATATAATTTGAAAAACAAGTCATTGGTATAGGGTCGAATTCGAACCAGGGTGCGTCAGGATGAAAAGCAGACTCTGAAGCCGCCGAACCTCAGTCGCTTTTTTCTAAAATATATCACATTATTTGTAAAGTATATATTATTTACGTTAAAATTTGTCTTGTGGTGAGTAGAACCCCTCTATTTTTCGCTTTGAAGTTTGAAACTTTATACGTACACGGTTTTTGCATTCCACAGTGTCAGTTTTTTTCACATTGTTTAACTTTCCCCAGGTAAATATGAATATGATATAGGTACATATACTTCAGTACATACATAATGTGCATAATTATTTAACGAATATAAACATGATAACGTCACATATTTATATCTGCAGTTTTAAATTTAGGTATTTGATAAGTAAATATTACTTGGAATTTTAATATTTTATACTATCGAACACTCACATGTTCCATACACGTTTTGTTTAAATATAGTACACCTAAATTAGTTGTCACAGTCTGTTTTTTTCTTATATAAGACCTATCTAGCTCAGTTTTTTTACTAACAAATAGAGTGCTTTTACTTTTCTTATCTTCCAATACAACTCTTAACAATAACATTTACGTTGCTCAGAAAAGCTATAGAAGGTTATTTTATCGTAAAACGTAGTTGAGAAAAGTATTCCTTATTTTTCTCTTTCTGTGTAAAGAGCATATTAACTAGGTTTATCTACGAACAATGAATATGTTAAATATAAACCTACGCTTAGTTCTTGGAATATCTGTCAAGGTTAGCGAAGTTCTGTTTAATTCAACAAAATCAAAAGTTCTTACTTGGTTACCAGCCACAAGTCATGAAATTAATAGATTTTATTAACTTTATTAATTCAACTTTGAGCATGGTTTATTTGGGAATAATCGCTTTGTTAAGAAGTGACGGGTGGATGGGCAATGTGGAAGGGTCTGCAACTTTATACTTTCGAGAAAGCTGCCATGGAGGGATGGGGCGAGATACCAGTTTCTGACTATAGATAGCTCGTACGGCTAGATATTGAAGTTGCATATAGACTGTATGTGTAGAGAATGCATCTGGACGCAAGATTGAGGTGCGCGCGCGCAAGGGCGACGCGGCGCGGGCGGGGGCCCGCTTACCTGCGCAGCCGGTCTCCGCTCTCTCCCTCCAACAATCTCTGTCTCTCTCTACCAAAACTCGCACTGCAACGTCGCACAATCCAGCCTGGAAGCGCAGCTGTGCTCTACACTTTGAAATTATGCATCCGATTTTGTAGCGCAGCCACTGACTGAGCTTTGCTGTCCGTCGACAGTAAAGCAGTTGTGCTAATTTGAATTTAATCTACTAGCTGCTGGTGTTGTATGTAAACTTAACACTTCACCGTCATTAGAGTAACTTTATCGCTGCACTTTAATTCTTAAGTGGCTTTTAAGTGTGTCCTTGCCCCGTTTAAAACTTAACCCATCTGCACGAGAGCGGCTCACATGTCTCCATGCGGGCCCGACGAGCCCGAGCTGAGCGTCGCCGAGACAATGGCCGCATTTCCAAGTATTACGCTATATTATAATAATGGCGAGGCATTGTGTCGGTTGCTATCCTGCTAAAATATTCATTCGATCGCGCGGTCGCCGTGAAACGTGATCGGTTCTACTACCTGGCGATCAGGCTGCCACGGCCGCGCCTGCTCGCTGCCTGCTCACAAATTAATCCACTAATAGCAGGTTAACGTTTCCCAATATGTATGTTCGTCACTAGGAACGTAACATCATAGGCTACCTGACACGTATCCTTTGTTATCCCCGGCATTTGAGCTACGTAACTAAGCAACGGATTTAGATGCGGTTTTCACTCTTGAATACGGAATTTCTAGAGGTTTATGTATAACTTTAGCCCCTGTAAAGCGGATCGTTTAGTTCAATATACAAGTTTCGGTGCATGAATGCTGCAAGCAGCTGCATCTAGTTTATGGCTGCTTAGCCATAACAACCGACTTAGGTAAGCTTAGTATAACAACTACGCCGAGCTTTAAATTATTCTTATTTATATACATGCCCTAATGATTTTGGTTACTAAGAGTGTTTCTAAAATATGTAATATGATATGATCTGAAATAGACCTTGTTCAAACATATACGTTACATTTATCCCCATTAAGGTGGGCACTTGGCAATACCGGGAAATTCCACTAAAAATAACAACGTGTATGAAAATGAAATCACTGAATTGTTAATACCATTACATATTTAATCCTATTAAATACTGTAAACTACTTTTACAAATCCAATCAAAATAAATAAATGTTTCGGAACATTTAAATAAATCATTTCCTCTCAATTCTTTATATTCATCGCGGAAATAAAAACTAACATTGACTCGAAATACTTTATTAGATCTGTGTGAGCGAGGAATCCAATATCCTTTTTGCATTGCTAATCCTTTGATTTTGTCAAAGTTCATCTTATCCCAAGATTTCAAATGATTCGAAGCTTCTAGAAGCCTCTATAGACTCGTCTCGGTGGACATTATAAATGTGACTTTGAATATTACTTATACTTTCATTCTAACGGAAGATAACAGCAGAGTGAAGGATTAACAGAATAATAACAATTTAATGTCAGCACTTTGGTGGAAACAAAACGTAGGCCTCGACCTTTTCTTGGAGTCAAAACTAGGCCGGACTCAAATGATCTGCTAAAAAATGCTCTTTGTTTTGTTTAATCCCGTCTGAAATGCGAACAAAATATTCCCCGAACACTTGGATTTTTTCCAGGAGTTTCTTACGAGATTAACAATCTGCGAAGACTGCTAAGCTACTCACTTATCCAGCTGGAACAAAGGAAAATATTTAATGTCAAGAAACTTTACAAACTTATTATAATGTCTATTTTTTGCTGAGATGCATCCGTGCTTCTTTATTCAAGTAAAAGAATTCAACGCGCGCTCCAAATGTCAAGGGGAAATTAGGTAATGTCGCTGAGGCAATGGCCGTCACCGTCATCTAGCTCTGATTTCTACGCAATTTGCTTTCATCATTGTGAGTCATCGTTTATTTGCATTAGTCTATGCGAGTTGTAGTGCATAACTGGTTCATTTCATGTATCAAACAACATTCTTATCTAGAGCTCGAGGTAACTGCTATTATTTTATGGAGGAAGGAAAATAGCCCGTGTTGCCGTACAATAAAGAACAGACAAAACGATAATATATTTAGCTATGCCTATCGTAGCCTTGGATACCTCACGTTTTCTGTAGCCGCTGCATCGGTTTGTCAGTTTGCACGTACCTCCCCATACATTTTGAGATGTATAAATAAATAAGAAGGTTCGACTACTTTCACGCGTGTACTTTTCATACGTTTCGTGATCGGGCGTCTAAAAGAGGCTCTGCCGGATCACTTGACCGTTCTTCAGGCTACGATAAATTCTCCACTTGTTAAAATTGTATGGAACGGTTGCTTTAGTTCGTATTTTTCCGCATCCTTTAGGTGTAGCTGTAGGTAGGCTTTGTTACGCGCCATTCTGGGATTCCATGTATGGGCCTTGTTTACACAAGTGGATTGGTTTGATAATGTACACGGGCATATTAAAGCCTATGTTTAGCTGCCAGTATACTCGTTATGTGAGGATTACTTCGGACATTTAGAGGGTTTTGAAACAAGTGTCATTGAAACTTGCCGTGATATGTATTGCCTGCTGGAGGCTCGGGTTATGAAACATAGAAGTTTCTCTGTATTGTTTTGATGCGTTTGGATGGGTACGAGTGGGGCAATTATACAGTTCATGGAATCAACGGAATAATTTAATCCGGTAGATGGATTTTGAAAACATCCTAAACCACGATTTACAAGTAAAACCACCTCTATTAACTACTATACTATAGGCCTCTTCTCGTTCCTTTTTCACTTTAAATCTGACATAGAATAAAAAATACGAGTTATAAAGTACCAGTAAGATAATAAAGAGTCGAGAATAATACACCAAAGTACTCGTAAAAGATAAAAAAAAACATATCGTTGTCTTTATTCTTACTGATAGAAACCTAAGCAAGTGAAGCCAAAAAGTTCTTAAGCAAAAATGTAATAACTTAGTTATGTTTGTATTATTTATTCTGTGGTTATGTTATAATATATTAAAATGATAATTTAAACAAGCACAGCTTAGTCTGCTGCACTTCATTATACGGCATCTAGCTATTATTAGCACCGTTTATTGAAAACCGCCGCAGAAAGCGGAAATGTCAATAAGCTTAGCTCGCGGGCGACTGACGTGGTTGATACCGTATACTGGAGACTCCTAAATAATAGTGTGTTCCAGGAGTTTCGATTAAGAGCCAGTTCTATTCCTATAAAGGAATGCAAAAATTTTGACCGTAGTCATTTAAGAAAGTATCGCTTTTGGCGACTTGGTTTGACCAGATTTAATTCAATACCTTTCACGGCGATAAAATAATAATTTAACGTGTGATATTTCTATTTAATTCATTTAAATAGAAAAACTTTTTGACTTTTTACATAATAAATAAATGATTTATTCACTAAAGTGCTTAGTAACTAGGGTAACCTGTGTTGTGGCTCTTCCTTTGATAAAATAAAACAAAACGTACTTAGCTGCGATGCTAATTCATTATACAGGATTGGCTGTCGCATAGAAATGGATGAGATGGATAACTGGCATCGTATTATATTTATACTTCGCTATATGTTATATTTTTTTTATATGGAAGTCACAATTTCTGGTCATTAACCCGGTTTTTGCATCTCATTGATTGATTTATTTTGTGTAATGTCTATGATTGACGCTTGCTGATGGTGAATTTGTGTTGCATAAGTGAAATAATATTTACCCTTAACTATCGAGTATGATAAACTCCCTTGGGTGCTCTGGTATGAGCTTTATAGCTTGATTCTACAAACGTATGTAATAACACACTAGTTTATTTCGTCATATAAGTTTTGATTTTCGCTCATTGTGTTGGAGTGACTATAGTTAATTGAATAACAAGTTTATTTCAGGATAAAAGTAGCCTATGGCCTCCTGAGACCTCATACTACCTACATACATAGCAAAAATCATGATTAGCTGTTCGGCCGTTTTTGCGTGAAAAAGAGATAAGACAAGAAATATGAAAACCACTGAAAAGTGTATTATTATCAATTTAAAGTATACCCAACTTTTTTTTCTAATAACTATCGTCTATGTAAGTACAGATTATTGAGCCTCTTCAGCTTTATTGTATGTGCAGATAGATAGATAGATAGACATAGCTACTCACAGTATAATATGCAGTAACATATAGATATACTATATGTGGATATTGTATTGTAATTATGATTAATTACTGCATCCAGCAGATTTAAGTATTGTTTCAGTCGTTAAGGCATGTTAATGGTCCTTTGAAAACTTACGGCACAAGAGTTGGTAACACTCATATGAATCGTTCAAGACACTCTTACTGGCTATACAAATAAGCACAGCTAATATTAAACATTCAATTAAAAATAAAATTATCAATCCCTTTTCAAAAGTCAAGGATGAGAAGCGTTAGCTTACACATGTGAATAAATCCTGCTAAGTTTTTAAATAATTATATTTATGCTCTTTTAATATGATAAATAGTAAATGACAATATGATAAAGAAAGGTTGATATTCTTTCAAAATTATGAAATCATAATCGAATAGGATCTGATCCAATCGCAAAGTAACCTACTTAGCCTGAATTAAGCAGACAGAAATTTAGATTACCTACTTCAAATTAATTTAATCTAATGAGTAATTATTTGAATATTGTACGTTTTGATGTTGAAATTCATAAATGAAAAATATCGTCTATCTCCGAGATTAAGATAACAACGATAGAGCTCACCGGGTCTAAGTTGAGCATTTATTTTTAAATATTAAACGAGCCATGCCTTCACAGATTAAATATTCTGCCCTTTTGTTTACTGTTCGCAATTTACTGAGCTGATTCTATTCGTATAAACCTGTGTCAACTTTATTTCCCTCGCAAAAGCTAAATGGGCTATATTGTTTTTACTGCCGAGGTTACACGGAGGTGACATAAGCTATGTTTTACTAACTTCGTCGTTATCTCCTCAATCGTAACGCAGTATACTTGTAATACCTCCAGCTAAATCGGGCTGTTAACGGCTAAACACACGCTAGTGGCTCATTACCGCGGCGGTAACTTTTAATTTATAATTTACATTGAAACTTGGAAATATGAAACGGATACTGGTTTATCTCAATAAATTTGCATTTACTGCGAAGTGACACGGGAACAATAAGCGTGAATCCATTATTTACTTTTCCGCTTCTGTTCATCCGATTTGATGATTTGTAAACAAAGTTCCCGTTTATCTGTAAAGTTTTAATGGACAATTTCCTTGGAATCGTATAAAAATGTGTCAGATATTTATCACGGGCGTGGTGTCATTATGTCTTTCAATTATTTTTATTGCGTTGCAGTAAACGATCAGATATTTGGATAGTAAACCGTATCTCTAGTTCGCTACCTTGATTAATTAATTGCCGTGACATAAACGGTGTTCACGATTAAATCAGATAGGGAAGTGGAGACCTGGCTATAAAGTTGCGTGTTTGATGATGTTGGTACACACAGACAGGCACACAGAGCACGCGGCGGGCGCGGGCGAGGGGGCTCTGAGGGGCGCTCGCTCGGATTTGTACAGGATGTGCTTTAGGGAGCGTGGTAGCGTGAGGACGCACCACATGGCGGCTTTTTACTCGACCGGGCGCGCACATGTCGGCCCACTCACAAAAACGACACAAAAACTGTCACACACTCATATAATTTACGCCGACGAGCGGTTAACACTTCCATACGTATACTTCGTATAGCTTTATTTTCGAGGACTCTCCGTCTTTATGTTTAGAGTGGGTATGTATTTAAATGTAGGGTGCCGATAACTCGGCCGTTGATGGATTTCACCGCGCGACGATACCCAAAAGCTTATCCAAGTGAAGTTAAATTGTCGTCCCCGGAACCAGAATAAAAGCATTTGCTTCGCGGCTCGGTTTAACTTTTATTGCCCTTTTTGACTCGATAAGGAAGGTTAAAGGTTAGTTCATGTACTGTACACGAACAAATACTTAACAATATTGTTCAGTATATAAATAAAAAAAAAACAAAAATAGTTAATTTATGACTCTTAAATTCATTTATATGACATATCTATGTACATACATATATGTAGAATGTATGTAAGTCCGTTTAATAAATGTGATCTCTAGATTATAAATGACTTCATGCGTTTCGACCAATTTCGGATTAGATTCCTGTGTCTTACTCATATTATACCTATTGTTAATATTGCATGGTGTGATATGGTATATCAATATGGGGCTAGACGACACTGTGTAAATTGCTTCCGAAAAAAAGGGTTATTTATTTAATATACCTCCATAGATATTATAAACTTTTAGCAACCTTTCTTATTTGAATATTTTCCTTGTAGCAAATTATAACAAGCGCAGGTTGCGACCGGACGCAAGTATCTAATGAGATTATTGAGTTACCGGTCCTTGCCACTTTCCTAGGTGAAAGTAGATCTGAACTAGCTTCTACACTTTTATTTAATGTCCTTATTGTTACTGGCTCTTCATGTAGGTAAAAGTAAACTACGACGAAACCAGAGGAGACGTTTTATAAATTCGTCTTCTTACCGAATGAGAGTGGCCAACTCTGATGTCGAGAGTTTATCAAGCTGCCCTAAAGCCTAAGGCCTTACAAGACAAACAGCCGGGACCTACAATTTAACGTGTCACTATCCGAACCACGGAAGCGCCCAAAATGAAATGCCACTTTTCGGTCACCCATCCAAGAACTGACCGAGTCGACCTTTGCTTAACATTGGTAATCGCAGGCGATTGCATCCGCTTGTTTTAAAAATGTATCGAGTCTGAATAACTATCACGAATATCACGATGTACACGAAATATCAATCCTTTGATTATACATTTAAATGATGAGATTCTTAAAAGTATTCGTAATTTTTAATCATACCATATGTAACTACCTATCCTAATTTGCTTGTGCAATTTATAATACGAATTTGATTGTTTTTTAATTTAATTGTTTGTCCGCCCACGAGTTGCTTTACACGGTATAAATCTTACTACTGATGCCTACTGAAAACGTGTTCCAGAAACAATATATAAGATTATAATTGCAGCTTTACTGAAATATTATTATTCCATGAAAATCATACGTATAGTATAGCTAGCTACATAGTGATTATCATGATTTATTGTTTGTTCTAATATGTTAAAATTTAATATTATTTACGGTACAATATCTGGAAATTTTACGTGTTTCAAGTGAACAGAAATCCATTTCCAAGAATCGTATGCTTTTTTATTTCATTTTGATTTCGCATTACATGTCTATTGAAGATTTTATTTATTCCCGAAAGCAGGTACATACATACGTGTAATCGACATGTACAAATGTTGTATGTACGCATTAACACCCAACATTTGAGTTTTGTTGGGAGTTCCCTTTGTTTGTGTGTGTCCTCAGTGGTCCCCAGTCCACTTCTTACTTTGAAGGTTCATTTTCACCGAATTACTCGAAACACTGTCAAGTATTCGCACGCAGCCTCGTACACTGCGATTAACTTTCGGCTGAATTCAGCAAACTTGCTAAATTACAAGCCGTTAAAGCGAAATTTTGATTCCATTCCGTAACATCGCAAACAACCGCGCGCACATGGAAGTGTTCAAACAGAACAACAAATGTTGACTCGCACACTTGGTTAACTCGGGATAGTCTTATCAAGATAACACAATATATATTTTATTGACACGCCTGGGAGCTGACCCCACATACGTTTCTGCTGTTTACGAGTTTTAGAATGGTTAGCCTGTAGCCGCTATTATTTCTTACTGCAGATTAGAGGCTGAATATTAAATCGCAATTTATGACTTCTCTTAACTATTTTGCAGGCTTCATTCAAAGTTTCTTTAGCCTTTTGTGTAGGGCGGGGGTATTGTGGTGGCATTTCTCTGGAGTCCCTCTCGGCAGGTAGAATCCCTGAGCTTTCAACAATCACAAAGAAGGCAAGTGTATACTGTATACATGTTACCTGCAAAGATCAAACATTGAAATGTACTTTGGTTTTTTTTGTGATCCCATTATACCTAGGAACTTTGTTATTTGGTATCCTTGTTACTTCGGCGATCAACTTCGAATATGCCTCGTTTTAACTGACTTTTTAAAAATGTTATGAATTTGAGCTATATGTCCGAGTATGCATGTGATATTGAGAAAATTTGATAAAAGTTTTGTAGGATGATCTATTAAGGCTACGTTATATTTACGTGGTTTGGATTACTAAAGATTTTTGTTGTCAATGTTCATTCGTATCAAGCAGCTAAAGTACATTTGGTTAAACCTTTCCTTAATTTACATAAGTAGTTAATTTTAACCATAAATAAAAACATGTTCATTTATCTTGAATGTACATGAATAAAGAAAATACCTATTATAAAATCTTTGTTTGTACTTTTTATAACGAATTCATAATAGCTTTTTTCTTCTTAATTTTGCTTAGGCAAAACTTGCTTTTCATGTTTTGGAGGCAGGAAATTACGAATTTAGACCTTGTTGAAATTATGTTCCTGCAAAGTTACTCGTACAGGCAAGCAGTACCGCAGTTACTCGTGTACAAAACATCGCAATGCCAGTATGAGGTCTATTTTTAAGTCGTGATTTTAGCGTCAGTCACGCCATCTGTACTCCTAGGTATTGGTAATGTCAAATACGTAATTGAAAGTGGCTAAAAATATTTTATTTTGATAATTCACCATAGAGCATGGAAATAATATATAGTACAGAGAGGGATGAAATAAAAAATCCTTGCCATAGAGAGGGATGAAAATCTTTGTAATTAACTCAAATAGAGCATAATACAGATGTCAAAACCTTCTTTACACTCTTTGACATTCATTCATATGCGGTCCTTCACATTTAACTGATAAACTTACTGAAACTTTATTTACAATAATAAAATATAAAAACAAGGGAATAAAAACTAAACATACTACTTCTAAATACTACAAAAAGGGGCCCTTAGAAAATCTTTAGAAAAGCCTAAAGATATTATAGCCTAAAGTGCTCCAGCCCACTACCAGAGGGCAGCGTGCCCAGCATACTGGCCGCATTACCACGCTGGATGGCAATGCTGATACGTTGAGCCAGAAACAAACTTACGCGTATTTTAATTTATTCTAGAACTCAAACTCAACTGACGCCGACGAACATATGGTTCGGTAAATCTCTGTTACTATATTTTGTCTTAGACTTGTCATTTATGTGGAATCTACGGAAAATCCAGAGTAATTATTGCGTGGGAAGTTTATTTAGAAAATTACCATTCAGACCATTACTATGATATATATTTAGCAAGGCAAAGAAAACAATACGTACTTTTAGGAATTATATTTGGGCTAGCCTAAAGCTCAAAACCCAGTTATATTTTCATTATTTGTCAAATTTTATAGATCAAATCTATCCAGTTTAAAAAAATGGATACAATAAAATCATCACGTGGAGTGAATTGGGAAATCGTCGGAAATTGTCGATCTTCAAGCTAATTAGAAGGGTCACTGTTGACAAACAGATATTACTAATTGACATAACTACATTATATATGTATATAACAGCAAAACACGGTCGAGACCTGCAATTCTGTTTAAAATTTGTCGAAGCATTGACGCTCTGCTATTTCAAATTTAATTGGAAATATTGCCTGGTACATGAAAACTACCAAATGCAGTAACTTTGGTGCTGTACACTATTAAGGCGTTTTGGGAAATTTTTAGGTACAATATTTGCATGATTCAGTGTTTCGAAACGCTGTTGATTTGCTTAAGGAGCCTGTGACTGTGGAGATTAAGAAACGGTTGATGTCACTTACAATACTGGCCTTGCTGTGCGGGCTTGTTCACCGGATGACACGCTAAATATCAGGACCCGGATGGTCATCATGCTACTAATAAACATTTTACGCTGGTGTATAACCAAGTTATCTTCAAAGCGAAACTGAATCGGTAGTGGGTTCCTTCCTAAACTATCATGATCGCTCGCCATCAGTATATGGTCAGTACAAAACCTATTCCGTTTAAAAAAAGTATAGGATTCCCTGAAATCGTACGGTTCTTAGCAGCCTTTATTTGCAATGTTTCTAACGTGAAGCTAACCGGTATCGACATTAATAAGTAGTACTTTCTACGTATCCCTCATCCGTGTTAGTGAGACAAGAATTCAATTCTAGAAACCGGTGTGGCTCCGAATTGTGTCGACCGTTAGTCGGCAGCGCCCCGGCGGCACACTAAACCTCTCGGTGTTGCCACCACATATATTGCAGGGAAAAAACTGTAGATTTACTGGTGTTTACCCTAACCTGTGCATTCTAGAGTAGCTTTTTCCCCATGCTGGATAAAAAAATATTTTTTCTTATTAACTCACTTATCTTGTAAAGTTTAAAGCTGCATTTAGTATAGGATGAGGTGGGTTTAACATATTTTTTATGATTACCGAGAAATTTATTATTAGTCATACGATGTTTACTTAACTACAACATGGTTACTCTTTCTTGGGTGTCTTTTTACTATGCCTTTGATAGCGAATGCTTCGAGGAATAGATATTCACATTTTGCTGGAGCCAATGAAGCAAGCAAAGTACTATTTCAGCTGTTATTATTTTTTGGAATTTAGATCCCATACAAAAAAAAAAACGAGAACTTTGCAGCAGCGTCAGTGTCACTTGGTGCTTTTAAAATTGTATGGAACTGTTGAATAAAAAAATTAGACATTCTAATACGAAGGGGCATGCAGTCAGTGTTTTGCGCACGCTTCCCACGTAAGATTTATGATTTTTTAATTTAGTAACTTAAGATTCTATTCGTTGATTATAATCATACTATGTGTTACTTTGTATACTTACATAGATATCTAGTCGGTAGTTAGTCAATAAACAACACAGAACCAGTCCAATATTCCTAAACTACTTAATATATCTCGATAAGCTACGACTGGGTAGCCGAGTGATGTATAGCAACCCCAGTACCACAGCTGGGCCGGGATTGGGTATAATTACTCAGGGCCAGCACTAAGTACGTCCTCCTTTCTACATTAACGTTTTAATGACTTGGAAGTCTTACTTAGAACCCTTTTAGGGCGCGAGTAAGATTTCCTTCGACACTTTATAGAGTACCTTATTGAACAACTCTAATATTAAGTGCTGGTCCAATATAGATTTGCAACGCTACAGGAATTAATGAGGCGATTCCAGCTATCTGTTTGCTTAAAGATAGTGAATTGGAACTCATTTATGTTCTATCCATGTAAGTATCCAAAAAAATGATCGATATAATAAAATAAAAAATAAAACATCAACCGATGCAATTCTGACAATATCACATGTGTAAGTACATACATACAGGTCAAATTTATGACCAAATTCTTTGAAGGAGTAAACTAAAGTTAAAATATGAATTGTCAAATTATGACGTATGTCGAGACTTCTCAAACGAGCCTCTGATTTAGCTGGACAACTGCCAAAAGCATAAAGCTCAATATCAGGGTTTGCTAGCATAACTACTATACGAATGAAGAGATGAATGAATAGAGTTGTAGGTGTTCAAGTGTTTCAGCTAAAGATGTCAAGATTCGTGAACTGGTGAGCTGGTTGAGTGTCGGAGTATTTCCGGCGCAGAGAGCCGCCAGCCTGACCTTTATGACGTCATCACTCAGATGCTGTAGTTGCTCTGCTTGCAAACGCCTCGTGAGCTCTGGCCACTTTAAATTTAACTCGCTCGACAAACTTTCCAAAGTAAACTGGTAGCCGTGCCTACAAAGTTTGGAATTTTTGCCATTCTCGCTTTTGACTCTTGTATGAGAATTATGATTTATGTTTCGTGAATGCGTTTTTTGTTTAAAATAGCTCAATAAATGTAAAGAAGATAAGATTTTTGAAAGCGACCCGTTTTAGCCGAATATAGAGTCCTATGTATAATTATTCAACATAAATAAACTTGCAAATTCTGTTTAACAACTAATTTACATAAATTAATTTGTAAAGCCGTAATTCCATTTAGAAAGGATTTTAGAATACGTTCTGACCCACAAAACGTCGGAAATAGTTCTAATATATCACCACCCCGTGTCTACTGTATTATATCAGGCCAATAAAGTTTAATTCCGACTACGGTGATATTACGGCCAAGCGGGAATACCTACCGTCATTCGGAAAACGGAAAAATCAAAATTTAATTGAACTATTTAATTGAAATCTCTATATTTCCGCACAGGAGCACTCCAGAGACTGAGATAAGAAATATAGGACCTTTATTTAAGGACTTGTTGTTACAAAATCGACAATAAAACAATATAACGGGATCAAATCAAAACGGGATTAATCCGCGCGCTCTGCCTTTAATTTATAAATTGGGTCCGGTTGTTGCGAGATCAGCAATTAGCACCAGTCTCAGGATACATGTCGGGGAGTTAATCCCGGCGGGCTGCTTAACTTAGCTGGCGGCTCGGCGAGGTCGCACTGTTACAGGAGAATGTGAAAATTAAGTGCCGAAATCGCATAAAACAGTTATAGCCCTAAGTAGGGAACTTCACACGAAGCCATTTGGGCGATCGACAAGCCGAATAGTCCAATAAAGTAGAGTTATGTTAATGACCCGTTGGATATATTGATTGGAGTAACGACAAATAGAGAATGGAACATCAAGTGTAAGATTGATAAATTGATCCTGACTACGATATGTACCAGCGTTAAATAATGTTCCTCCTGAGTACGTCTATAAAAATAGCTTTGATTTTTTCACCTGACCGAGTCGAATTGGCCGGCCCATATCACGGCGTCCATGGCGATAAATCACTTTAACTGTCGTTTCTATGTTTTATTTCTCCGAAGATTGTGCTCGTTGGGGACACGCCATGTGCGCTGGCACGGTACTGGGGCGAGTAGTAACTGCTAGTAAACGAGCACGCGATGAAAAACTATCTGGATGTGATGTGTGACCATAGTAAGACGAGAGCAGAGTAGCGGAGCAGGGCTGTCTGCTCCCACGGTCTCGCCTTACAGCCGCGACCGACGCCTTCCCATGCTACTTGCCATTATAATGCAGAACACGTGTCTATGTCTTACCAAGTACTTATGTAAAATGAGAACAATGACACTGTTGTTTGTTAAACGGCTTTGTAACACAACGTGTATTCAATTTTGAAAAGATAATTGCGGTTAGGGATATATTTGATTACATATTCGGTATGTATCTACATGGTAGGTATTTATGTTTGATTGTTGTTATATGTTCAATTAATGCATTCAAACTACACTGTTGTCTGTGCATGTGTCGTCGCTTCAGACGAACAGGTTTTCAAACGCGTGTCACGTGTATGAATAAAATGTGTATACATTTTTCGAAAGATAAATCAAATCCAATGTACGCAGTACATAAACTGACAACTTTATTAGGTCCAGTGTATGTTACAAGTAAACATACCTTTTTATAAACATAGATTGCTTTGCATCGCCTCCTCGAGAGCACCGAACATATTATTCATTTATTTATTCATACTTTTTTGTAGTTCCACCATTGTTTCAACATATATGTTGAGGGAAACAATGGTGGAACTACAAAAAAGTATGAACTACAAAAAAAAACAAACTAGCTGGCTAGGCTGAACATTTGCTTAGGTGTTATGAAATTTACTGATCGATTTATTAGAGAAGTCACATGAAAATATATACTTAGTTGTATAATGAAAACTGATTGCAGATGTTGTGAATGAAGTATTTTTGTGCAAAATTGTAAGTAAACGGTTATACATAAAAAGACTACAAATAATAATAAGTATCATAAAATATATACATACATCATTATGATATGATTAGTTACAAACAAATTGACATGTGCTCCGAGGTATTGGGGCGTAGCAAGAGACACTGGCTGTATTATAACTACGTATAGAGAGTGTAGCCTTTCAGATAAAGGTAGATTGACTCAACCAAACACAGACAGCGGACATAATACGCTTCCTCGATTTATTTCAAAATAAAATACACATTGAAGAAAATATTGACAACGAGAATCGTTATTTTGCAAAGCAGTTTGTTGACAGTACACAAATCGTATCTAAGTTCGGAGGTCGAGGCAAATGGAACTGCGAAATTTCGCCGAAGATAACAGATGAAAGGACAGTAAATATCTTTGTTTAATCTCTTCATAAATTATCATTCTTTAGCTACCGACATTAAAATGTAAATAGGCACTTTGGAGCGAGGAGTTCGGGACCCCTCGTTTTACGAGCAGGTAAATAGCCCAATTCTAGAGAACCGCTGTTCCTTTAGCGAACTTGACGTGATTTTGTACTTATCTAATTTATATATTTACGGAGGCAGAGGCCTGTTTAAATTTACCTCCGACATGTGTACTGTGGGCGGATCGAATACTTAGAGGTATTTAATTAATGTGCGGAAAGACGGGAGCGTACTAACAGGTGAGACCGAGGTATTCTGCTCATATAAACCAGGTTGCGACACATTTTTATACCATGTTAATAAAAAGATTTATTTTGTTAAAAGTTATAATGAATATAATTTTAATGGCGGGGCGAACTTTAGATTTATAAAATGTTAGGAAACTATAATACTTCTGTTCAGCACAATAATATAACTAATAAAATACAATTTAAAATCCAATTAATAATACTAAAGAAGAGTATGTACATTTAACCTAAATTTAAAACATCTACATGTGGTATGGAGCCAAGAACGCTGGCTGCATTCCCACGCTGGATTGCTATAGAAATCCTTTGCGCAAGGAACCAGCCAGCGTTCTTGTCTCTAGTGATGTCATTCAACCTTTTATTTAATCCAATTTACTTATGTGAAATGTAGACGTAATCAGTGTAATTATTATGTAGTACTACATTTTTACAAATTATTACTCTGAGCTTTTATTTTCCTATTCATTTTAGAGTCGCATTGCAAATAAAGCATTCAATTAGGACAGCATCAATATTCAAACCGTTTTCGGTAAATTATGTATGTACAGTTGAATTATAAACAGCATATAAATATTAAAATCTGAGTAACTTTAGCACTCTAGTGTCACTGAAAGCATTAAATGTGAAATGTTTTCATGAATTGATATCAAAAAATTATTTATAGATTGGTATTGAAATGAAAAATGGTATGACAAAATAATTTTAATGAATAAATTTATTGCTGTATTATCAAATATATTTCGATGGTAGATATTATTTTCACTCATGCCTGCCGGCATTTTGACACCACAAAAAGGTATCTGCATGATGTACACTTACATCCAAGACTGACATGTAATGAAGAACTGGGTCTTAAACAGAAACATTTTGAAACTCTTAAAAGACTTATGTTTTATTACGCCTGATGCTAAGCTGAATTCTGAATTCATCTTAATTGACAGATTTCCTATTTATTTGTGGCAACAGAAATATAAGAAAATAGCAAACAGAAAGAAAGTTCCCAATCATCATGCTACAAATAAGTACCGACGACTTACTTGTGCTTCCAAGCATGTTATATCTCTCTTGAGTCGTATTTCATCAGGACTGAGGGTCGTGACTCCCCGCAAAATTAATTCGTTATGGGAGTTCTCTTGTGCAGATACATCGTGGTGGGCGCCCAGGTCCTTCCACGGAAGACACATGCCCTCGGATATTGTGGTCCTTAAACGTAGTTTTTTTCTTCACTAGGTTTTCCTTCACCGCTAAGCGAGTGCAAATCCACACATAACTTGAAAATACCCGTTATTGGTGTAAGGCCCGATTTGAACCAGGGTGCGTCAGGATGAAAAGCAGACGTTTAAACCGCCGAGACACACTCGATTTTTAATTTGGTTTATTGACGCATTAACAGAAGTAATTTAAGTACTAATATGTAGTCCAAACCATTATTAGTACACCTTAATACACGTGACCAAGTGTACCGGCGAGTATCGTACTCAACTGTGTGTAAGCTGTAATTAAACGTTCAATATCATTTAACGGTACGACGTTTCCCTTTTTCATCTTAGTATATTATGTTCTAGACGAAGTATAATTGCTGGAATAATTAATAATTTAATCAATGAAATAGACGAGGGGGGTTGTAAGATAATGGTTGCCTGGAAGAGATCGCTTTTAGGAATAAGTCCGCCACTTGTGGCACTAGTATAAGTTATTGTTAATCTCTTTCTTTGTACATTATTTCATGTTTTACATTAAATAATTTTCTATATATCTATAATATTTTGGATTTCAATTAATAAAATACATTTGTATATTTAGGCTCACTTTCTTTGTCAAGCAGGTACAAAAGAAATGTTTAAAATAATCTGATTTAGGATAAATGTCGGCGCGTGCAGAACCGAACTGAAGTTGGTTCCAAAAATCTGGTGTTAGATAAAGTCATAAAGTAATATATACCGGATAGATAAAGTGTTGTTTGAATTAGTAAATTAATGTAGTAAATTTATTTTTATGTTAGTTTCAGTTACTTCTGCGTATAGTTACATATGAATACTATTCCTAGACTGCGCACCACAGTTCCGCTGGTCTATACTGTAACTAAAACATTTTAACTGTCCTTGTATCAAAGATGTTCCATCAGTATGTATCGGGCACAAGGCCTCTCCCGACCTCCTTCCGACCCACATTTCAAATGAAATACTTCAACTTCATTAAAGAATTTCCATTCATATGAATAGCAAAATTGATCTCTGGATTAATACATAATGCAAAAACCGTAGGCGTTACGATAAACACATTTTATTGATACTCACTTTACCCGTGTTTTACTTCAAACAGGCCCAATTTTCTTAGAATACAAGTTTACCTGATATTCAAGTTATTAAATGATTGATTTTTAATTTCCATTAAGCAGAAATTTTGTATTTAGTTCTACAAATAGATATCTACGATTGCTGGCGCCCGGAACAAAAAGGAATCCGAGGTTTAATGGATCCCTGGATACTCAATTTCATCCAAATTGATTTCAACTGTACTTACGTACGTCTTCAAAAATGTTGTATCTCACGAAGCAATTAAGTTGGTCTAACCACTACTCCTGGAGCCATCATTTTATCATTCCTAGGCTCTATTTGTATTTTGTAAAGCGTGGGTCAACAAAATACGAAAAATCGGTGGGAGCACCTGGATTCAGTCTGTGGTAGTAGAATAGCTCATAGCCCATGCTCACAAGTGGGCGATAACGGGCTGATGATAAAAAAAACATAAAAAGCATTTATTTCAACATTCATAAGGGTGATGATGATGATATGTATATTGCTAATATTGTGTAATCTCGATACAATAAAAATTATATTTACCTTGTTCTATCTATACTAATATTATAAAGCTGAAGAGTTTGTTTGTTTGAACGCGCTAATCTCAGGAACTACGGGTGCGAATTGAAAAAATATTTTTGTGTTGAATAGACCATACATCGAGGAAGGCTTAACATCACGCTGCAACTAATAGGAGCGAAGAAACAATGGAAAATGTAGAAAAAACGGGGAAAATTATTCATCTTTGAGGGCTTCCGTTGCGAATGCTGCGAAAACGGTTCAAGTCGTGGGTAACAGCTATAATTTTATAAAGTTGAAGAGGTTGTTTGCAAAAATAAATATGATGCCCAAAATAACTATTTCACGCGGACGAAGTCGCGGGCACAGCTAGTAAATAATAAAACAAAAAATTCCAAAGTATACAGTTCATCATCACGTTGCTGACGTAGGTTTTAAATATAGCTTCAGGACGTTGGGACAAGATACGTCATTTCGAACAAATTTGTGGGAATTAATGAACCCGCCCATATACCCACGCAGGTTATTGATAAATTACACTTTAGACAGTAGTGAGGTATCGTAAACACCATTATATCAATATCCTGGACTAGAATAGATGTACTGATACATATACCCGCATGTTATCGTATTGTCTTGGTGTATTACTCGCTGCATCGAATGATAGGTTATCTATAGTCTATAGTTGTCTTTGCCGTCGTGTTGAGTTTCGTAAAGCCTGGACACACGACGGATTGATCCAAAGCAAACAGATCGCGTCGCATTGTTGACGACTGACGCTGCACCACATTATGAATTCTCGGTGGGCGACATGCAAAGTAATGCACAGTGCACATTTCTCGCAGAAGCCACGGCATTTATTCATGCATGCGCCCTGTTTGCCCGCAAAAATGCATGCTCGTGATTTTAGCGCCGGATTCTAATGGCGACATACTTTCCGAACGTTGGACATTTTTGTGTACTGAACGCGGCCTTACCTAATCTTGTGCCCGGTCTGCAAACCACTTACAAAGTCATGAAGCAGTTCTTTTATGCAATTGCGAGTTTATTCAGCGTTATAGCTCTGGAATAGAACAAAGCAACGGTTAAAGGCTTTGAAGGCAACGTCCGACCGCGAGCTAGTTAACCAGCAGTACCTACTCTACGGCTCGGCTGATTTCATAACAATTTGCTTGTTGCTACTGTGACTTGTGACCCTCTGTCTACAATTTGAAATAAAATATTTGAAGCAACTACCTAACACAGTTTGTGAACTTCAAATATGTACATATTAAGGACTAGCTACGGTGTTCGTTAAGATATCAAAGAAGATACTCTGAAAGGTTACAAAATTTCTTCGTTCATTAATTTCTTTTTTTAACATTACTTAAGTAATAAAAAAATATTTTGTTCTCTAATTTATTTTTATTCCAACTGAAAGTTAAACTAAACCGAAAAAACTTTGAATCAACAAACAACAGAAATTTTAAAAAAGTTCTAAAAATCTTGCACAAGGAGGGTTAAAAACAAAAAGCAGGTAAAACAAATTGTAAGATCAAAGTTTAACTTAACTAACATTCCTGATTCGTACTTTACACTTTCCTAGAATTTATCAAAGTTCCCTCCATTTAAATATAACCTAGACCACAACCGTGCTCGTTTGATATTGTTTTATTTACTTTATTTTTATATTTATATTGTGAACTTTTGCATCCATGTAAAAGCATGATTCTCCACGGTAACTAAATTTATCTTTTCTTGAGAATAGAAAGAAAAGATAAATGCATAAATGATTTAATTTTATATCACAATCGCCACCTAGTAGGAGAAAAGCTTAGCGTATGTCTATGCGAAGAAAGAACTAACACTCTCGCACAATCTTTTGTGTCAAAATTTAAAATAAATAGTGTCTTTGTTTAGACGGTTTTGATGTTACGTAAATATTTCAAAGTTTGCTAATACTACGTGTGTCAAAAATCGTGATTTTCTCGCTTTTGTCCATAAAGTTTCGTTAAATTATATTCAAGGTTTTCTAAACCATTGCAAATTAACAAGAAAGATTTGGAATTATACCAAATGTCACGCCACCAGAGCCGTCATCGACCGTTTGCAAAAATAAGCATGATATTCTACGCATACCTTCACTGCTTCAGAAACAATTGTTGTGGAGCACATTTTCAATATCAACTTTGAATTGAAATCGTTTCCTAACTAATATTATACAGTTCTAATAACTATTCCTCCTTATTATGTGTGATTGTGACTTGTAAATTCATGCATTTTGTCCAAAATAAAATCTGTTTTCTGCTTATAGCGATTCGCCTGCAATTACTTAAATGTTACGAAACTTTATTTAGGCATTTTTTATTTCTTGTTTACATATTTATAAAGTAGGCCATTAAACATAGAAAAGAGCATATGTAAATAGTAAAAAGCATAAGCAATAGTAAATATGTAGCCTCTGGTACACAGGAATACGTCGTGTATCTTTTTTTGGCCACTACGATTGAAACTTTCATGCAATGCTTCCTGAAAGTGCTTCTATTTTTCATCGCAACTTTGAGAAATATATGTAAGTTCACATTTTGTCCTATTGCCAAGTTTTCTTTATGTGCTGTGGTATAAATACAAATCTGAAAGGATTGGATTTACCGTATAATAAAATAGTTTGGTGACTAAGCAAGCAAGCAAGCAAGCAAGCAAGAATGCTTGTGTCTCAGGAAAATATAGGTAATAGTCATACTAGTATGTGTGCCTGCACCTCTAAACTAAGCATAGCTTGTGTCTTAGAGGTGCATGCTCCCCAGTGGTAATGATACAAAGTAATTCCATATGAGGTGTTATAAACAATTTACAATTTAATCTTAAAATTACATATATCCTAATTAATTATTTAATAATTTTCTTACAGTTTGGTGTGTATATGAGAGTGTATTTTTGAGTTAATGGGTATTATGGATAGAAAGAATCAGAATGTGGTTGATATAATTAAAAATAAGTGACTAGTGTTTCTCTTATTATACTTTTACATGACAGATAAGTACTAAAATCAATTTCTATACAATGACTCGTATATCCATACGTAGGTACATGTACATTATCATTGTTATGTACAGTATATATATCCTAGTTTCCGCAGATCTTTTGATCGATTCGCACTTAAGTTATTGTTGACATCTTCCTTCGTACCTACTCTTTTGTCGAGATTATTTCTTTTTTGTCCTCGAACAATAAATGTAAAAGCGGCAATTCATTTTGTATACAGTGCGTGTAATATACGTCCATATATACGTTTATAAAGCTGGGATTACACTTTTTTCGCTTCACGTCAGCACGACAAACATCCTTCCATCCGAATAATATTTTTCATTACTTGGAAGGTTTCTCGTGCGCTCCGCATGTTTGATTGCGGATTACCTCATGTTATGCGAACACAGACACACTAAATTAACATTATTGTTTAGACAGTAGAAACGTTTCATATGAGGTGCCTAAAATGTGAATTCTATCAAATATTTGGTCGTTTACGCTTTTTTTTGTTTGTAACTTTTATATCAAATTTGTGTGTTTTGATCGCATTCAGCGCTACTATGTAAGGCGTGAAATCTGTATTTTAGTGTCACAGGCTTTTGCAGAGCATTGGCTCTGAAATTCAACAATGTCTGTCCACGTTTCCATTCTCGAGAACTGAATTATTAAACAAATAGTTCGACCGTTACATTGTTCTAGGCTAGTTTAATAACACTGTTTTGCTTAAACACCAAGCAGTAAACTTATAAGTACTTTAATTACTTTTGAAAGAACCCTACACCTTTCACCGGGTTTTAAACGGGAGGTTGTTATGAAATAACCGAGTACCTCGTATAGTATCACATCGCGGGGTATTATTATCGTAACGACCACTGTTCGTGACGTCACTAACAGCCTGCCAGCCCTTCTCTTCCGATACTATACGCAAGTAAATACCACTCAGATATCGGAAGACACATTTATGTAGAATGAGAGGTAAACGTAGACATGTAGCGTAAAAATAGACTTACAAACCTTTAAATAATTACTAAAGTGTTTCTTTTGACAGTTTTTAAAACGAGGAAAAAAGGCAAAATGATTGTTCAACTAAAACTGTCTCTTGTTGATGCTGGTTTCTACACCGATACATTAAAATAATACTGTCCAATGGCTGGTTATAGTTATTTTGCAAATAAAGAAGACCGAAATATTTATTGCATTACTTGGTTTGATAATAATATTTGGCAGTTTTGAGATTTGTCATTATGAAGTGCAAAGCTTTTCTTGATCCAATAACTATATATATATATCAAATACATAACTGTAATTCTAACGATTACATAGAAACATATACTAAACATACATATTGTACTTACCAACTTATTAACCAAAATCAAATTCGGTTAAAATCTGAGGTCCCTGTTAGTTTGGTTTAGTTTAAGTTTTTTTTTTTTTTGTTTAGTTTTTTTTTTCCTGCCTCCAGTTTAGTTTGGATCAAAGTAATATTAACATCTAAACAAGGTAAACACGAGTTTGATTTCAATTGGCCAAATATTATCGACTATTGAAAGGTAACCTAAAATCTCGGTTGTGGAATATGCGATATTGAAATGGCAATTGACATCGTTCATGTAATATTTAATATAACTAAATAAATAAATTAAATATTTTAAGACATATCACACAGCGCCATCTAGCCCCATACTAAGCTTACGCTTGTATCATGGGTACTAGATAACGGATATAATACATATATACTTTTTCTACAATACAATACATACTTAATATAGGTACATAGAAACGAACATACATTACAAATTTTAATATTCATAATTACTTGTGTCATGCGGGAATCGATCCCGTACCCCTATATTAGAAGGCAGAGCCACTACCAACTAAGCTAACAGAGTAGTAAGAGTAACTGCGAGTTGACGCGACGCGTGACCAAAATACTGGCGTTTTTCTGGCTATCAGCCTAACCTATCAGCATTGCCATCCAGCGTGTTAATGCGGCCAGTACGCTGTCCTCTGGCAGAGGGCTAGAGCATTTAGAGTATCTTTAGGCTTTCTAAAGGTTTCCTAAGTGCCTTCCCTTTTTTTGCAGGAAAATATGTACATACTTACGTGTATTGTGATTATGTAACGAAAATCGAAATATCGAACCTATTTTGCGCCTTTACTTGTTTCAAATATTCTATTTATTCAAGGATCGCTTCAAAAACATAAACTACTTATAGTTGTTGGCTGAGAAAAAAGTGAAAATGCGTTTAAAATTACAATAAAAACTTTTTGCTATGTCTGTATGAGGTTTTGTTTGCAACTAATGAATAGGTTTTATGTATAATCGAATTGAGATTCGAAACGAGAATTACATGAAAACCTATTGAAATACCTCAATTGAATATAAAATTCATAAAAAAATGTCAAAATGAGATTTTAAATTTTCATACCGTAGAGGGAGGATCAAATTTCATACGAACTCCAACATTCCAATTTCATATCACTTTGAATGTCAGGATTACCCATATAATTTTGAATCCTTTAATTAAATTATAGCCTATCTAATTTATCTATTATTTGTATTGACCTTTCGTGACATACTAAAGTATACATATGTTAAATAAAGTATATAAGTACATGTTAAAAGCTTGTTATTTTGTAGTTAAATTCATTACCAACCAACTTTGACATAGATACGAAAGCTATTACGGATATGTATTTTTGTAATAAAGCATCTAGGCAAAAACACATTTTACTCTGAAAATGTCAAAGGGAATATAATAATTATGTCTAAGATGTACCTACTTGTTTTTCGTCTGATGCCGAGTTTTTTACAATTAACTTAGGTCGTCTTTTCAGACAACCTATTTTTTTCTGTACGCAAATATACAATTGAAACAAATAATAATTTCAAGTTTTGTAAGAGCAATATTTATTTTTGTATTTGTCTCTTATGAGCAAAAGGTCAGTGATCAATGAACTGTAAGTTTTGATATTAAATATATTGGTTTATAGAGAACATTGATCTAAAACTGGCTAGCTTAAGAAGACATGGTTTACTTCGCATAGAACTCCGATATATATAATATTATTTGTATAATTGTAATTTATTGGAAAATGAGCGAAAATAATCACGACCGGCAGGATTCGATGGCAGGATTGTGCATATTTTTTGCAATATAAAATATGTTTAAATTAAACAACCATAGTGCCGGTTTAGCACTCAAAAAATAACCAGAATCATATATATATTGTTCATTTGATTGAGCCAACCAGAACACTAATTCTTTAAATGATTAAATCACTATTAATTTCTAGCCAATTTTTTTTTTAATAATAAAATAATATTTTATAATAATATATTGTAATTGTAAGATTTAATTTTCTAAATTACGGTTTTAAATAAGAAAGTAATGTGAGAGTTAATTGTATGATAGAAATAAAGGCTATTTTTTTTTTATTTCATTTCATTTCATTTCATTTCATTTTATTTTATTTTATTTTATTTTATTTTATTTTATTTTATTTTATTTTATTTTATTTTATTTTATTTTATTTTATTTTATTTTATTTTATTTTATTTTATTTTATTTTATTTTATTTTATTTTATTTTATTTTATTTTATTTTATTTTATTTTATTTTATTTTATTTTATTTTATTTTATTTTATTTTATTTTATTTTATTTTATTTTATTTTATTTTATTTTATTTTATTTTATTTTATTTTATTTTATTTTATTTTATTTTATTTTATTTTATTTTATTTTATTTTATTTTATTTTATTTTATTTTATTTTATTTTATTTTATTTTATTTTATTTTATTTTATTTTATTTTATTTTATTTTATTTTATTTTATTTTATTTTATTTTATTTTGGGCTAGCTCACTGCTATGGTCACAAATACCTATTAACTGAAAAACAATAGATGCGTCTTTATGACGGGGAGTAAGGATAAAGAAGAAATCAACAACATATTAAAATGTTGTTAGGCATAATACCATTTGTACAACATAACTAGTTACTACCACTAATATTATATTGTATGTTTTAAGTATTTGATGTTCTTTGTATGTTGAATCAGAGGACTTATTTATCTATCGAATATATGACAAACACTCAATTATAATTTTACATAGCCTGTATTCTGTGACATAGCCATGTTCCCAATTTTAGAAAATGGTTCCCGATCTGCTTTTTTTAACAGAATATTGGTTTTACCTCCGTAATACTAATCTGGTGACAAGCCCAATCACAATTTGTTTATATTATTCCATTCCCCAGTTCCAATGCTATCTTCTGGCTTCATCATCAGATCAGGTCGTTAATGCCAAATCAATTTATTTATATTCAAACAAACAAAACAAATCCATGTAAATGTTGGGCCGTTAGTTAAAAGTGTGTAGAATCACAGTAAAATTCAGATTATTTTTGTTTTATAGCTACTTACATACATAGATTGTATTATGTATGTACTCGTAGGTAAGTATTTACCTACTTAGTTAAAAACAGGTCTACCTAAAAAAGCGTGCTTAAAAACGAAAATCTGGTCGCCTGATCATTTGACGGTTAGCCTTCGCCACAGCTTGCGTAGCAGTGCTGTAGTACCTTCTGCCAAGTCGGTAGCCGAGGAAGCAGGCTGCGCGAGCGCACGCGACCTCGAGTCATTGACCGCTGAGCCGTTGCGACCTACCACGGCTAGGGTTCACAACTTCACATGTAAGAAAAAAGAAATTATTGTATATCGTCTTTTTTACTTGTACAAAGTGAGTGTCAATACTACAATACTAGTCGAAACGTATTTGATATTCTCAGATTTGGTCTTTTTTTGTTTGTTTGTCAAAGTTTGATGATCTATTTATTTAAATTTCCAAACTTATGTAAACAATGCGTGTTGTGACATGTTTTTTTTTGGTCAAATTAGGTATGTTACAACTTGTTTTAATTAAACGTTCCGCATTTCCGACTGCACTGTCACTTCTCATCAGAATAGGAAGACTAAAATCAAAAACATCATCAAATAATGCAAGCGCCTCTAAAGAATGACACCAGTGCCTTGCAATTGTTAAAATTAAAATTATGATTAAATTTAGTTTTTTGTGAGTTTTCAAGTATTAGTTATATTGCGTGTTTGATAACTTCTTTGCTGTATTTTGTGTATGTTATTATTTATAATGTTTAGTGTTGTTACGCGTATTACATTTATACTATCAAGCGAAGTATACGTAATCGTGTTTTGGCGTTGTTTATTGTCTTAACATTGAATCAAAATTATATAAACTGAAAAAAATGTAGCTCTATACTTACTTCTATTTTATTTGATTTTTATGAAATGTCGATTTCACATAGCACCCCGTTTTAAATATTTTTACACATTTTAATAGCGATGAGGGAACTATATTTATATGTATATATATTAAAAATATTTCAGTAAATTATTCGAATGCTTTCGAATTCACATTAATAAATTTAATATTAATATTATGAACGTGCATACTTGCTTGTAATTAATAGATATGATTATGAAATTATGCGTTATTATTAATATATGTATCTAAAAAAAACGTACCATAATTTTACAGTTCATTTCTGTCCTATAGAAACACATTTAAATTGTTTTACCTCAACGCATATGCTCTTTATAAACGGTTTTGTCAACCCTAATCAAATCCCATAAATATGATCAGGTGTGAAAGAGACAGCCCCATGGAACATGAAAGAGATAGAATCTAAATCTAGAAGGAAAACCAGTTAGCGCTTTGTTTTCTAAGAAAACCGTCTCCGCATTAGAGTAGGTTAGGTAAAAAGCCTTTTACGGAATACTCAAGTAATTGGAACTTTAGTGAATCAATAAAAGTAAAATTCTTGCAAATAATTCATGTACACACTTGATCCATAGCAAATATCTTCGCATATAACATTATACGTACACATTTTATTCACAGAATCACAAGAGGTACATATAATGCTGGAAATCTTAGCAGTATGTATCTGGAATAATATCTTTTGAATAGCAACTCGATTGTTATGACGCTAGTGAGGCGCTTATGTAAAATAATCGAGCTATGCTTGTATTATGTATTCTGTGGCTATGCTTAAACTATGGCCGTTATGTTACTACCTAGAAATATTAAAATAATAATCATGTTATGGACGAGGATTGACATGGCTGTCATGATATAAGTCTGGCTTATAAAAAAATCGGTAAACCTGCTTGTGGATTATTATTCTATAATTACAGCGCTGCTTAATATCAGCCAGGCTGTATTCTAACGTAAACCTATTTCATGATTTATTCATAATATTAACATGTCAATCAACATTAACATTTATGTCACATTAAAATTAAAATAAAATATACAAACAAACAGACAACGAACAAAACATCACTTCCCGCGCGCGGAACTGAGTGTCCCCAGTACACTGGCAGCGTTTCCACGCTGAATAGCGATGGAAACGCGTTGTGCCAAGTAAGATGCCGAACGAGGATCCTGCCCTCTATCCCGCATACGGCGCCCGAGGTTCTGAATGAGTTTCCTCGCGTCAAAGCTGCACGGGCCCGACGTCTCCACGGCAAAGGGGACGAAATCGTAAACTAGCTCCAGACCGACGCTAGCCTCGGGCGGTTGCCTCTGCACCCGCACCAGCAGACTGCTGAGTAGCGGCGAGGTGGCAGGTTGCAAACGGAAGCCAAGGAACCAATGTAAGACCGTCCGGTCTTTTGTCGTCGGATGTGATCAAAAAAATTTCGTGATAAATAAAATTGAAGTTTCTTCAAATTCAAAATTCAAATTCAATTAATTAATTAATTTGCTTACTTTATTTTTATTAATTTGTAAATCTTTGTTCTTGACTAAAAGTCCCTGTTGTTTAATAAAATTATTGTTGTATTCCTACTTAAATAGACTCGAACGGATAGAAAATTAACGGTTCTTGTATCCTAACCATCTGCCAATATTGCTCTGAACCTCAGCTTTGTTATTTGATTTGTTTTAGATGCTTTTGTAATGTCCATCACACATTATCTTACTTCGCCACCAGAAATCATGATAAGCTGTTCCTAGAAACTTGGCTCACGTTTTGGTACTGCGAATGCCAAATGTTAAGTCCATAGAGTTTAATTGAAATTAAATTTGTTAAAAATGAGTATAAAAATCTCTTGCAGTGTTTCAAGCTACAAATATGAACCGTTAGTAGGTGTCTGGATGACATCTTAATTTAATGTCAGTATCAAATAAAATTAAGAAATGATACGAAAGTCAACCATACCTCCAGTGGGTAAACAATTAACGATTCAGTTGTTCTGTGTGGTAAGTACGCGTTACAATTGTATTTAGCTACTTAGGTACCTAATTATCCTAATATACCTACAACTAGACTAATTGAGCTCACATTTTAGGAAATACGACTTTAACTGTAAGATCCACTGCCATTATTATTAAACACACATTTTTATACATATCTTCTATATCTATATATATATATCTTCTATATCTATATATACAGGGTTATCAGGAAAGGGTATGGTAAGCGGAAAACACGCTATAGTACACATTATTCTGAACAACTTTTGTTCAAGCAGTTTCCCGAAAAGCCTCTTAGTTTTTTAAATAAAGCCTTCTAAAGTTTTCATGAAAAAACGTCATTTGCGACCCTAATGTTCCGGTCAATAACCGCAAGAACCGCGCCCAGCTGCTGTGACAGTACAGAAACAGACAGTAGCCCATCTTCTTGTCATACGTAACTGAGGTAACAAAACTAAATATGTTGTACCGGGAGAGAAACAGCTGAAGAAAATAAGGCACACATACAAAAGTAGTAAATCAAAATACCAACTAAATAAATTATTGTTAGTAAAAAAATATTTATTTATTTAGTATTAACGAATAATCAGGAATTTATGTGTTGAAATGAAGATACATAAAACGTTTCAATTTATGTTTATTATTACTATTACTATTACTCGTATTTGTTTTTAATTGCATTATTTTCTTCTTTTTCGTAAAAAACTAAAAAATGTTTTGTTTCGTCAGTAACATATTACAACAAGTTAGGTAGGTACTGATCTCTTATTTTAGTGATAACATTGATTGCCGTGCATTTATTAAAGTTTCATGTAAGTTGCTGTACTGTATCTACGAACGCCCGCGCTCGCGCATTTATCAATGAACAAGAAATGTCAACAAACTTTAGAGAGAGAGAGAAAACTTTAAAAAGAAAGAGACAAACATACGTTGTTGATGTCACAGGATTGGCTCTGCCCGCAGGACGGTTTTAAGCCGACTACACACTGGAGTCAGATAACTCACGTAACATAATTAATTACGAGTTACGAAATTTTGGATAGAAGATATTTTACTCAAACGGGAAGCAAGCAAGCATGAAATGTTGATGCTTAAACTAAACAATTAAGTAATGACACAGACATGATAATATTTTTTTTTACAAGGAATGGGTTTGCACTTGACCGTAATTCGCCTGATGGTAAGCAATCATTACGGTCTAGGATGGAACGTGCTTAATAACAGTAATTACAATTTTAAATTGGTACAGTTTACCTTAGTCATAAAGCGGCAAACAATTTCCGTTAACTTACTTAAAATTTAATTAAAAATTGTAGCAATCGGTACTCATTAATAAAATTGATGTTTTTTCACGGAATAGGTCATCAACTCGTTTGATGAAAATTGTTGACCTAGTTAGTGTTAATTCTAACATGTTCAAATAAATTGTGTACTCGCCTTTATTTTTTAAAACTATCTCATAATTTATGATGTCCTGGTATTTCGCTCGAACACGTAAAATAAATTATGAAAATGTGTCTGCTCGCTTAGCTTATTACTCTTATAACTTATGGAACCCTAGTATCGCGACCAATTGCCTACAAACTTCTCCGCCCAAGATCGCGCGGGGTCTTTTGTCGGCTCGCCTTTGCGGCATGGCGGCAATGCGATATCAAAGGAATCGGTAACTATCATAGAAAACTTAAAACACAAACCGACGCAGGCGGCGTTCTTTAAATAACGGTTTTTTTAAAACAGGTGCTTGTATGATAAGATATTCATAGTAATCAAAATGTGAAAGTTTGCGTTAACGTAAATGTTTGTTACCTTGTCACACTTAAACGGTCAAACAGATTTGAAAGGAATTTTGTATGGAAACAAATTTAGACTGGATTGAAATTTGGGTATTTTTATCCTGGATTGACGCGGACAAAACCACGAGATACAGCTAGTTTATTTCCTATTTATTACATTTTATTTTTTCAACTTGTTACTCTTTAGTCAGTTATGAGCTATCAGTTCGTACGGATTGCGAATTTAGAAAGCTCCCGGATATTTTTGTTTTGTTTTCGTTAGTTGTATTGTTTTGTTACTTAGTTTATTTGTTATTTTATTTGTTGTTACTTGTTATTTAGTTCGTTTTCTGTGTTATTGTTGAGAGTGAGAATGGTGATGTACTCGAATGCAGAGTATTATCACATGATAATGTGCGTAGGTAAATGAACATTACTGGGCGCACGAGAATCCCCATGTATCGAAAGAGGATGCGTTCCAGTTTAAGTGGCGGATTAACGTGTGGGCAGAGATGATTGGGTCGCGCCTTATTGGCCCAATATTTCTCCCCAGCAGTATGGGTGCAGCTCAGTACCTGGAGCTGCTGCAGACAGAGCTAGAGGACGCGCTAGACGAGCTGCCGCTGTCTGAGTACAGGAGTGTCATATTCCAGCACGACGGCGCGCCAGCTCACTACGCCCGCTCTTGCAGGGCTCACCTTGACGAACGCTTCCCGGTGTGGATTGGCCGAGGTGGACCCGTAGCTTGGCCCGCCCGCTCGCTCGACCTCACGCCCCTTGACTTCTTCTTGTGGGGCTACATCAAAAATAAAGTCTACGCAGACGATTGCAGTACCCAAGAAGACATGCGAGCTCGCATAAGCGCAACATTCGAACAATTGCGAGCGTCGACGGACATGTTGGCCCGCGCCACAGGTGCTGTTCGACGCCGTGCTGCGCTCTGTATTGAGGTGCAAGGGACCCACTTTGAAACCGCTACTATGAAACAAGCAGGTATGTTCATCTTATCATTTTTTCATCGCACAGATACAGAAATTAATTTGATTTGTGGTGTAAATTATTATTGCCTAAGTATTTTGTATTAAATAAGGTAATACCTCTTTTGTAATTCAATAATTTAGCCCTGGTACCCGATTGTCTTCTAGCGTAAATGTCTTCTTGCCAAACGTAAAAAGGTAAATGCGTAGGATGGCTTGATTTCGCGTGGCGGAGGCGGCGCGTACCGAACGAAAAATCTTAATGAACCTACGATTATACTAGGCGCACAGAAGCCACGCGCAGAGTTGAGCTATCCGAGAGGCCATCTTGTTTCTTTGGTTGTTTTAAATGTGTGGGTGATCGTAGTAAGTTAGGGTTGTGCTATTTTTTTCATAAAAAATAATTTTCAACTTTTGTATGGAAACAAAAATTTGCTGGTTTCCCGCTGAAACTTTCAGAACACAATCTTTATAACGGATACTTTTAGGGATTTTCAGCTTACCATACCCATTCCTGATAACCCTGTATATATCTATATATATATATATATATAATAAATACACATATAATAAAGTTAAAAAGGGTCGAAACTTGAACATTGAAGATATTAAATAATAATAATAATAATAAAAACGTTTATTTGCAAACTTATATGGGAATATACAAACAATAACTTAAAACTAGTAAAATAAAACGTTTGGAGATAGTTTGAATTGATAACAGGCCACGTTCCAACAATTTCTAGAAATGTTGTCTGTTTATCTGTATCTCTGTTTGTCTGTTTATTTAAACGCTCATCACGAAAAAACGGCTGAACTAGTATGAGCTTAGGAAGAAAGACAGTAGTACAGAGTATAAGTTCTTAGGAGTGACATAGGCTATTTTTTATCCTGAAATAATGCGAGCGAAGCCGCGGGCGTCCACTAGTACGTTTATATGTATGTTGCAGCTGATCTCCCTGAATCTAATCTAAGACGTGGTCTCGAATAATTGTATTCTGTCCTATAACGACACGCTGACTACGGTACTATGTTTCCTACGAGCGCTGCGTCTACAGTGAACCTAATCCTACAAGTACATGTTCATGTTAAACCCGCTTTACTTGTAACATACTCGCATGCGATGAATTTTTTACAAATTATTCTGGCGTTAACCCACGTAGGTGACGCGGGTTAAACTCCACGCCATGTTTACGAAATCCGCCACAAAATACATTTTATTTCCTTTGTAAACGGTCCAGTTAACATCAACAGAGGCCTAAGAAGCGGTATGTACTTCATATGTTCGGACATGTAAAAACGACCAACATTTCCCGTTTAGTGCGGTCTGGGTCGGGTTTACGCCACTTAACCTCTCGCAGTTACTTAACGAGCAAAATTAATGAAATAACCTATACCCTAGGTCCCTACTTACCTACGAGCTAGGACGATGTGTTTACCTTAAGCACTAGTTAAATTAACATAACCCAGTTAAAATTATATCGCTCGTAACTTCAAAGTTTTGCCAAAAGATGGTTTTACCCGCAGCCATTTTGTGAGAGTCATAACGTTGGCAGTTTAATTGAGACCTGTAATTGAGTTCGTGCCTCATTATAATTCAAATCAGATGAATTTAAATTGAATATGACTACGTACTATCTGCTACGGGACAACGATAACTAGACCATACCTACGTAATCTACTAATAAAATAAATTTAATCTTAGTTGGGGTAGTTCTAAGCAAAAAGTTGCGAATATCAGTTTCCTACTCTATTTATTAAGTTTAAACTTTAGTCTAACTTTGCTTTCTTTGCTTCAACGTTAATAATTATTAACGTTAAAGTAATTCGAAACCCTAAGAGTCACTGCACTGTGGTGATCACTTGACTTAGGCGTAATGTCCGGATGCATCCGGATATCCCGTATAATCCGGATGCCTAGTATTTTCGCCGGAAATATTGCCCTTCAGGCCAGACTAGCGTGCTGGCACTCTCTTGATTGGCAGAATAACTAACAAAGGTAAGTTTCACGGAACGGACGGTCCCTACAATCCCAATATAAGTATCGTATGTATGTAAAACTAAACCAAACATTTTACAAATTGAATGGCTCCTGGTTCATTTAAAGGACAGTATACAAGTTAAAGTAGTTTATTATTTTTATAGGGCCGAATATCTTAACGAAACAATAACTAATAAAAACTAAAACACAAGCTATAACTATATCTAAGTATTTCTATTCCAAAACTCATCCTAATCGGTCCAACCGTTTGAGAGTAAAAAATGAACAAACACTCGATATTCATATATCAATGTGTTCTGATGCATTACATAAACAACAAAATAATGTCGGAATATTTACCTGATTTTCAAGTTATTTTCGTATAATATGGTTCCTCACATATCGTTAACACTACGGCTTGTATCAACGAATATAAAGCGACATTATTATTCTCTTTGATGTATTTCCGCCCTTTGCGATATATTATTGGGTGTTATTGCAAGAATGTACTTGTAATATAAGCAAAGTACTCTTATATTCGACATTTAGTTACTCTCATTTGTAAACAAAACAATTTAGATTTTGTGATGAAAATGTACTATTTCTAAGAAGTTTTTTTTTATTTACGACATCTATACTCAGCGTCATTGTTCGCATGTTTGGTTATAATCATATAATTTTAAACATCACCGAAACACTCCTCTAGATCGCCATAATAATACAATGCATAATGTATGTCGTAATGTTTATATTGTAAATCATAGGGCCTAAACTTATGTAATGTGTAAGTATAGACTCAAAACTGGGCTGATAAAATGATTTACGTAGTTTACTATTTTCCCAAGTAAGTAATCGCTTTGACAAAATTTAAACGCATTGGTCATAAAGATATTCATGTCTGACAATTATGCTAACGTCTTAGTTTTCAGAGTAGGTATATTACAACTAGTTGGTGAGTAGTTGTTGGTTGTTCGAGAAGACCGAGTTAATATGTAAATGTTCTGATGTTGTGAATATCAGTGCTGGGAGACAGTTATAATCTGTATTTGTACGTACATATATACGTAGCCAGACCGTTTTAGTCTGTTTAGGTATACAGAGGTACTGGTATATAACGCATAACCTTTTAAGAGCATATTGTACCTCAAAAAAAATGTTCTAACTGTCGTAAAAAAAAACAACCGGTACATACAAAAATTCTGTCGCCCCCAGTCAAAATGGCGCACCGTTTTTTCTAGAATGTCCAAAAGTCGTAGAATTTGGCACATGTGATGTAATTTAACACTTAATTATGTTACATACAGAGTTACTGGTAATATAAATAACGCCATTATATATTTTTAGCCACTTAAAAAATCGCTTAGTAATTAAAGATTCATTCATTCATTTGTGTACATACAACACACGTAAAACATTTTTTAAAATTAATATATGGTAATAACGTATAATTTATCACACGAATTTCCAAAGTTCGTAAAACAAAGTTGTTGCTTTTAACATACTTCTCCCACCTAAACCGTCAAGCCACAACTAACCTTTTAAAGTTTATGCGTTATTTACTACTAACCCTGAATACATATTCTAACATTTCTAACTCACCAAGAGCAGAGTCGTACTTCCTACGTTAGCAAGTAACGCACTTGTAAGGATCTTCTATTTAACTAAGCATATAATAATCTTACCAATCACCCTACATTCAATTAGTTAAAGCTTGACCAATCAATTACCACTGTAGATAAGATTTATTTAGAACAACATCTTTTGATGCTTGCTTACTAAAAACAGGTCAACTATGATCAAGTACAAACCGGTTTTAGTTAAAAAAGTTTAAAATTTGATTAACCATTTTTGTTCACGAGTTTTCGCATTATACATACTGTTGCTACGTTTTAGCTATTTAAACAGTTTTTGGCAGGAACCTATTAGTTGCATAATTTTAATAGCTACATATGTGATCTTGGCAAGTTGTTTCATAAAGTAACCGTCGTATATGATGGACTATATGATATAACGTCGGGTCAGTTTCCTCAATTATATTTTGCAGAAGCTCCACTTTTACCATTTGACCGCTCCGAGGGCCTTCAACCGGAAAAGGGCAAAACTGAAACTATGAAAAATGATACTATAATGTGATTTTCATAAGACGTTATATTACATAATTGGGATGAAGCGACCCTTGTCTAAGTATATCACAATTTCCTGAATATGTATTATATCTATACTAATATTATAAAGCTGAAGAGTTTGTTTGTTTGAACGCGCTAATCTCAGTAACTACTGGTGCGAATTGAAAAATACTTTTTGTGTTTAATAGACCATTTATCGAGGAAGGCTTTAGGCTATATAACATCACGTTGAAACTAATAGGAGCGAAGAAATAATGGAAAATGTGGAAAAAAACGGGGAAAATTATTCATCTTTGAGGGCTTCCGTTGCGTGCGCTGCGAAACCGGTTCAAGATATCACAAAATATGTATGAAAGAATTATTTCTCTTGAAATAATGTAACAAAATGTCAAATTCAAATTCAAAATCATTTATTGCACTCATGGGTCCTTGTCCTGAACAATATATGTCTATCTTTTAAGGTTAACTCACTAAAACCGTTTTTATGGTAATAACTATTCCACGCGGACGAAGTCGTGCGCACCAGTCCTTTATAAAAGTGGTATTGACAAGTAGTACGAGTATAGTGGGACAGAAATTTCTAGTCTTCAGTTAATTTGCTGTCAAGTGATGGCAATCTTAAAGAATAGAAGCTTTCTTCGTATCATTCATTCATATATTCTCGTAGTACCTACTCACGTGTAGGCCTGAAAGGAGGTCTATTTTAATAGTTCTGTGAATTATATTTTTCTTTCTAAATTGTTTATATTATGTATCGCAGTCGGCATTTAAGTTAGACGATACACTTATAGATAGGTGGGATAGTTTAAAATAAATTTAGTAAAACACAATTTTTGACGTAATTTTTAACTTAAGTACTAACAATTTGTATACGTAAATTTTATTATGTCTTACGGAATCTTTAGTATAGTAAGTTAAAGTTAAGATTAGATAGTGACGTGTAAATTGAAAACTAAGCCAGTAACCAAAGTGAGAGATGAATCTCAACCCAAAAATTGGCAATATATTTTTTAAAAGTGGCGCCAATAAATCTAAGAAGTAATTTTGTTTGTTGCAGGGAGTGTGCTTGGTGCGGAGGACGAGCAGCACGACGCTCGCGAGGGAGACGATGTGACCATGCAGTGCCGGTTCTCCTTGGAGCCCTCAGACCAGGAGTCGCTCACCTACTACTGGGTCCGGAGCACCGCCAGCGGACACGACAACGTGGCCATCAAGGACATACCGCTCGAGACCAACTACCAGTAAGTTTTTGTAAAATCATGTTATTTTTTTTTTACATGATATAGGCTTACGCTTGACTACAACTTGTCTGATGTTTAGCAACGTTATAATCTACGATCTGGCGCGCTTATTTTTTTTTGACCAAAACAGGTCTGCACTTGACCATAGTTTGCCCGATAACAAGCAATAGCTATGATCTAAGATGGATCGTGCTTACCAGATAGGAACGGTTCACTCTCGCCTTAAAGATATAATTCATTATGTTAGTTCCACCTGCATCACAATTGGTGTAGTTTCATCTGTAAACACTTTTTTTTTACAAAAAATGGGTTTGCTCTTGACCGTAATTTGCCTGATGGTAAGCAATCATTACGGTCTAGGATGGAGCGTGCTTACCCAGTAAGAACTAGGTATACCATATAACAAGTCGAGTGTCAAACCGCCCAGGGTATGCGCAGGGTCATAGCTTAACTAGGTATACCATATAACAAGTCGAGTGTCAAACCGCCCAGGGTATGCGCAGGGTCATAGCTTAACTAGGTATACCATATAACAAGTCGAGTGTCAAACCGCCCAGGGTATGCGCAGGGTCATAGCTTAACTAGGTATACCATATAACAAGTCGAGTGTCAAACCGCCCAGGGTATGCGCAGGGTCATAGCTTAACGATTGCATAACCACTATTTACATACTAAACAACACTGATGGATCCCTAACTTTCAGTGCGTAAATATTGACTGCTCCGTTAGCTTAGTTGGTAGTGGCTCTGCCTTCTAATCTAGGGGTGCGGGTTCGATTCCCGCATGGCACAAGTAATTATAAATATTAAAATTTGTAATTATTTGTGTTAAGTCTGGTCGTTTCTATGTATAATAAGTATGTATTTACAAAAGAAAAAGTATATTGTATTTTATCCGTTATCTAGTACCCATGATACAAGCGTAAGCTTAGTATGGGGCTAGATGGCGCTGCGTGATATGTCCTGAAATATTTATTTTATTTTATTTATTTATATTAATCTCGCTATTCTTACTCATTGCTAAATGATTAAAACTAGCCAATTACAAACAGAATCAAGGGATTCAATTTCCAGCCTGCATAACAATGTGAGAAAAGGAATTTTATAGTTATTTGCACAAAGCTTTAGGATGAATTAATATGATAAAATATTGAAACAATAAATAGTAATACGTGTAAAAGGCTGCACTTAAGCCCTTTGTACATGCGGATGCCCAATTTAATCAAAAACAGAATATTGTGTGTTGGTTGACAAAGAGATGAATCTAACTGAAATGAAAATGTGAGGATTGCCTCTTGTGATATTTATTAATCGAACTGTATGCATGTGATATTGTTGGATTTAGCCATATTTTTAGTAGTCAGGTAATTTCACTGAATAGGATAAGTTTACATACATTGTAAATTATTATTTATCAGAAATTAAAAGTCATCGATCGAATTTTATTCGATTCAAAATCAATGTTTTTTTACATGACAATGTGATAGGCTCACGCTTGACTACTACTTGCCTGATGTTAAGCAATGTTGTAATCTACGATCTGGCGCGCTTAAGATTCAACTTAAGAAACAATCGAAGGTTCACCGATATTGGCGGAGTAGTTTTTGTGATATAGGGCTTAGCATTTAAATTATTAAAACATTATGAAACAAGTCGATTTGCCATCCACACCTTAACGAGTCTAAGCACAATTTACATATTATCTGAGCACGTTATTCATTTGCATCAACTAGTTCAAGTTTATTGTATCAAATCAACTGCTCGGCTCTAATTCTGCCTTGCCAATTAGACCACGTCTCGTTGCTAACTTTATACCTAAGTAACTACTCTATGAAATTGCGGCAATTTAGCAGTAACTCACAACTGGAAATTAGAATATAACTAGTGAACGCCCGAGGCTTCGCTCGCATTATTTTGAAATAAATAGCCTATGACAATTCTAAGACCTCATAGTACCTGTATACAAAAAATCATGGTGATACGTTAAGCTGTTTTTGCGTTATGAGCGTTTAAATAAACAGATAGACAGACTACAATTATATAATTACTATGAAATTGGTGTATTATATTATTAAAACTATCGTGAGACATATAAATTAAATTAATTAGTAAATTGCTCTTTATAAAAAAACAAGGGAAGAAAAACTAAACATACTACGAGTATATAACTACAACAAAAACGGGGCACTTAGAAAATCTTTAGAAAAACCTTAAGATAGTCTATATTAAAAACTGAATTATCTGTCGCCAAGCATGGAACGGTGTGATCCAAGAGACATATTAGTTCCAATCGAATACGTACAGACGGACAAGCTCCACTTTCAACCACAGTGTTGTTGTGCTCAAATATCTAGCTGCTAAATGCAAAACAAAAAAAAAACATATTTTGTAGCCCGGATAAACACGGTTAAAACTGCTGTGCGCAGCTTCTAATTAAACGCCACTCTGTGATAATCCTTTTATTAAATCAGTTTTTTAACTTTATTTGTTCATTGAAAAGAGACAATAAAAAATACTGATTTCTTTATTAACTTTTAATTGAATATATCTTCCATACATATGTAACTTAAACTTATGTCTAAATTGAAACTGTCATAAAAGCTAGTCTAAAAGTCCGCTAAAAGGCTTTGTCAATTCTACCAATATAGCTTCTTAAATTTTGTTATTTTCAATGAAACTAACAAAAACATATTTGTTCCAGGGTTATCTACAAACCTCAAGACGGGCGCTTCGACCTGGTGGTATCGAACGTGTCATACGAGCGTGACAACGGGCGCTTCGAGTGTCGCATCAAGGCGGGCGGGACCGGGCGGAACCTACACGCGCAGGGGCACGCGCTCACCGTGCTCACGCAGCCGCGCGCGCCCCTCCTCGCGCCCGGCGCGCACGCGCTGGCGCAGGAGGGCCGCGACATCAACCTCACCTGCTCCAGCTCTGGGGGATCACCCGAACCTGTCATCAAGTTAGTATATACGCACACACTCACTATGATCAAATAAATAAATACATAGTGTATGAACCGTGTACTTAGATCGTGTCGTGTAGAGAGTGTCGAGATGAAATGCAGCCTTGTCGCTCTGTGATATAATCACGTGCGGATAGCGTAGTACACTGAGCCACAGGTGCTTCGATGACATACTCGGTGGAATTACCTACTGAGCATCGATATCAAAACATTACACCATATACATACTATAAATAACTATAAGTAATAAAATCTTAGGTTCTAATTCATCTGCTATTTCGATTTATTTTTTTACCATCTGCATAGCAACCCATGAGTGCAATAAATGATTTTGAATTTGAATTTGAACTTATTTATCAATAGGTACGCACGGCGCACGCTTCGCGATCGCGCTCTCTAGTAATATACTTATAGAATAGCAAAAAAAACGGAATGTACAAATGTTCAGACAATTGTTCTACCAAAACCTGACGTAAAGCTTCATTCACATCCCGAAACCTGTGTGGAAACTGTCAATACTGACGTAACACATCGGAACTTGTGTCGAGAATACAATTCGTCTATAAGACCTACATTACATGTTGGACTCGCTCGGAAAACGTATTCTTTTAGTGCAAACCGTGCATAATTCCATACAAACTGTTAACTATTTAAAAACTCAAGAACTAAACCAAAGTGGTCCTCTTTGAGTTTAACAACCGCTGACAGCGTAAGTGTAAATAATTATTATATTGACTTCGATGGTTGATAGTATACCTAGTACCGCGATGTTTCCGGATCAACGGAAAAGTGTACATTTTATGTACTCATTGAGTCATCGAATACAAAATCAGTGAAATTTTAATTATAATTTCAATTTAAATCTACATTCTGTACCAAGTCACGGACTTCCTAAACCGCCTTTGTATGCAGTTCGGTCATTTATTCAGGTAAGAACACAATATAAAATTATATCAAAAAGTTCAATACTGGCCTTGTTTAAAATAGAAATAACTACCAATTTATCAGTTTCAATACAGATTTCCGCGAGCAAAATTGTATGAAAAATCAATTTCATGCGGAAAATTCTAAAAAGCCGTCCTCAGGGCGCCCTTCCGATCAAGTTTCTCGATAGCGATACGTTTTTCCCTGACTCAAGTAAAGGGCGAAGCAAAAAAATAAAAATACACACTTATTACGTTCGCCTTTTCACCGGAAATGAAAATTCACTTACTCTAGAGACCAAATAGACAAGCACTGTGTTCTTAGAAAAAGCAGTTAAATCTCTTTCCTGTATTTCTCTTCTTAATAATTTATGACGACCGAATGTTTGGTCAAGATCTACGAGTAAAAACCATGCGGTTTTTTGCGATCTTAAAAATAATCATAACCTTCTCGAATGAATAAATAAATATTGACGGTAGAAAGACTTCGCATGGTAAAGCACGAATAAAAATTACAAAAGCATAGTTCAGTTCACTGTTACATAAATACATACCATAAACACAGTTTATACGTTTTTTTTTTATATCGCGTAAGCACAACATGGCTTCCATAATAAACTATAAAGTGTCCCGAAATACCACCCATACAACGTATAATACAAATAATACAACGTTTATATTCATATATTATTTGAAGACTATCTGCATATAGGGTTGTGTATAATGTTACCAATTAGTTACCTAATTCTGTCCAGTGTGTCGTCCTTACAAAGCCTGTGCACATTTCGTGCTAACTTTTGATGTCAGCGGCCAAACCAAATTGTTCAATCAACTGAGCCATTACAATCCCGTATTGTATGAACCAAAGAGTTCTATACAACAGAGCGGAATTAACCGACTTACTGTTTATCTTATACTAGTGGGTGCTCGCGGCTTGGCTCGCATTAAGAAGTAAAACCTGCATCCCCTATTTCACCCCTATAAAAGTGGCCTTTCCAAAAATCATTTCCTAGCGGATTCCTACGTCATAACATCTACCTTCAGTCCAAATTTCAGCTCAATCCATCCATTGGCTTGGTTGTGCGTTGATAGATCACTATATCAGTCAGTCAGTCAGTCACCTTTGAGTTTCATATCATAATAGTCATTTTTTTAGCAATATCTAAACTTACACTTATTTTCAGCTCACATAAAAAGTCATTTGATAAAAAGAGCCACACTTAGTGTTTTATCCTCAAATGTAAGAGTAGCAGCACCACAAATTTGGCTAATTGTCCGTTGGTATTGTTGATCGAAGAGTTGTCCATAGCAATCATTAATCTGAGATTGAAATCGACGCCAAAGTGGCGTCCTGCCATACAAAATCTGTCATTACGAAGCGTGCTTAGGGCGCGAGCACCTTTACAAATCGTTGCTTGATTCGTTTCTACGTATTTGATTCTCTTTGGTATAAACTATGAAACGTACGCTCACTGTGGAGGTAAAGCACCACTAGAATTAAGTCAACACTAATCTTGAATGTAATAATGATATATTTCCTGTATTATTATGGCTGACCGAACAATTAGACCACGGATTAATTAGGTCCCTGCTATTTGATAGCTTGTAATAATAATTTAGCATGTGATTAGATTATTAACGTAGAATACACAATGTGATAACATTGTTTTCTGTTATTGTTCATATGCAAATCTTAAGTAAATTATTTCTAACCAAAGCTTAACCATTAACTAGATTCTATTTCAGATTCGGATTAGTCATACAAAAGTTTCTCAAACAACAAAAATATACATGTTGAAATCGGTTTATTTATATTCATTGATATATTGAAACCAACTGGACAAATTACTATAGGTACATATATTTTTTGACAATCAAAACGAAAAAGGAGTGTCAATAACATATACTTAATATTAATATATTATTAATCTGATCACAGTTCATTATACTCATGTTCCTTGTACAGATGTATGTACCTATATAGCCTACTAGTCAGATAATGGCTTTACGTGCATTCCTTTCAACTGATTTTCATTGTATTTCCAGTGATATCCTAGGTATCAAAATAATATTAATACTTAGATTTAGATTTTATAGCTAGTAGCAAATAGTTTTAGTCAGTTTTTTACTTGCTTGAAATTGGTCCATTCTGTTTAGATAATCTTGTAATTATTCCTATATTTCTTACTAATCAAAAAAAAAAAAACATATGTACAGATCCTATATATTATGTATATGATAGTTTCCTATCATTTATGTTTAGATATTTCCTTTTCAAAGAGCATGATTCCCACGACACAGGGTAACCAAGTGTGGGGATCACAGTCAACATCATTTACCCATTTTTTATATACCCTGTCTGATCCAATTTTCTTTAAGTACAAATGATGTATACTAGTCTAAGGATTTTAGTGTGAATAAAGTAAATTATTATTATTATTATCCATACCAGACATTTAAATTGTACACCCGAGTATTAGTATAAATTATATGCTCTATTCTGAGGTATTTCCGTAATTTCGTCCAGCCTGTGATGTAAATTGCAACTTGTGGATCGAATAATATGTTAATAAATAACAATATCAGATGCTAAAAGTTTGAAGAATATCGTTGTTATGTATGTTGTATCTAATAAGTTATCTGCCAAGTATCGGAATATGAAAGTACGGCGGCCTCGTTAAAAATTCATACGATTCCCAGTTTATTATGCTGTTGGTGTACTTTGCGAGCTTTGTCAGTCTCAACTTTACAGAGTTTACTAAAGTACGCATTTCCTCCCAAAGTTTCATCTTAAGATGTGTGAGTTATACCTTCGTAAATAAATGGCCCTATTATTGATATACAAACCTCCTGCTAAGAAAAATGAAGGTAATTCGGAAGGCCGCGCCGGTGCGGCTCGTAGTTTGTGCAAACTAGCAGAAAATAACGAGGAAACAGAAAATTATTTGCCAGATAGTTGTTTTGTTATTATATACAAATTGTTACATTCGCCTTTTTGGTATGGTTTTGGTTTTTATTTCAGTACTTTTTATATGTATTTGAATCAGAATACAAAAAAGTACCAATAGATATAAATAAAACTGTAATTTGGACAGTAGGTACATATATTTGAGGGATCGAATTAAAATTCTTTCCTTGCATAAAGTGCTTGATACCCTCGTTAAGCGTTTGCCAAGCCGTATCAGTGGCTGGTGATGGCCCATAATTCGGCGTGGGCTACAAAACTGACCCAAATATTTGTATCTTCAGAAATCATGAAGACGTGCCTTCCGTGCCTCCGTCACTCTCCTGTCACTTTGTACCCAAAACGATTTTATTTGACAATGTTTATTTGATCAAACTTTTGTAACATTAGACCACTTAGACCGCGAACGAGGCGGCGGTTATTTATTAAACGACTTTAAAAAAAGAAAGTTATCAAGTCTTTTGAAAGTGTTTTCTGTATATTTTGGTTATGTTTTCTGGTGGAAAATCTTTATTGGTGTAGGACCTGTCAAGAATTTCCAACGTGTATTAGAAAGATATTTCAAATGTACGAGTATAAAATCTCTTCAAGCTTCATTTGAATTTTTACGGATACTTCTTATAGATAATGAGGTACATCAAGCACCACTTGACTGGCCTGTTAGCTTAGTTGGTAGTAGCTCTGCCTTCTAATCTAGAGGTACGGGTTCGATTACCGCATTTAAGCACGTAAGTAAGTAATTATAAATTTTATAAGTATCTATAATTATTGGTTTTGCGTCTGGTCGTTTCTATGTATAATGAGAATTAACAAAATACATATATAGATTATAATATAGCCACTTGTAGCCACGGTCTAGAATAGAGCTTATAGAGAAAGGTGCTAATGCATGCTAATTTATATTCATGCTAATTTATATTCATCCGTACGATAAAATAATATCATGCAATATTTAAACCCGGCGGAACTCTTTAGAATTGTCAGAATCCAACTTCAGAATTCACACCATTCTTTTGTCCATGATTTACGCATTGATATCATACATCAAAATTTAGAATACTGCAGTTGAACGAAACGAAGCGGAATGAATTTTTGAATTCAACTTTTCAATTTTTCCGAGAATGTGGAGCTAGCATAAACTGGCGATGTTTTGAGCACTTTACAAACAAACTTCGCGCTTTTCTGATTCCTACTTTTGTACGCTTTTGCCATAATTAATCCAGCTGCTTACGCTCTTTTATTACATTTCATTGCACAATATTAATTTGATTATACCGCTAATCATGTAAGTAGGTTTATTGTTATAGTACAGTATTCTAACTACATCTAGACAGGTTTAAGCATATAATATAACTAATATATAATATACTTATAATATTGGTCATCAATATTCAACTGTAATTTTAAAGGTTTATGAATTACATAGGTAATATTGAAAGTTCATCAACGGAGTTATTATCTTTCAACATTGACAGGTATAATTTCCGACCAGTAACTACACGCCTCTTCCTCGAGTTGTTTTCCTCATCAGTCGTTTCGTTGGGAAAGTTCTGTTGGCAAGTTTATCATGATGGGCGCCCAGATCTATTAACGGAGGACAAATGTTCTTGGATTATACGGTCCTCAAACATGTTGGTTTCCTCACGTTGTATTCCTACACCGTCAAGCAAGCACAATCCACACATAACTTGAAAATCAAGTCATTGGTGTAGGGCCGGATTCGTACCAGGGTGCGCAGGAATGTTTATCAGAAGTTTAAACTATCACGCCACACTCACTCCACATTAAAGTAAAAAATATTACAAAGGTAAATTGATGAAAGGGATATGCATCATACATTCATGTTAGTGCCCAAATTAATCAAATTTGATTGGAACGCTCAAAAGCATTTTTTCATAAAATTTAACGAACAACCAGATTAAAGATAAAACGCGTATAGAGGGATGCCCACGGCAAATTAAATTGCGTTCAAAGCACGACTCATTATTATGATCTCTTCTTTACGGCTCCCGCCATCGTTACACGTTCATGCAAATAAGTTTCAGAGGAAATTGACTAACAAATTAAGATATATAATATTTATATCAACGGACGCGTCTGAATACACTGTTGCCATGACAGGGTAATCATTATAATCGTGCCGTGTACGTCCCTGTTTAATTAGATTGTCATTCCGTCGGATAATGTACGGTGGTTATCGACACGAACTGATATATTAAACCGATAAAAGCTACCGAAACAATTTGGAGGAAAAAGTCAAGGCTCAGCAGAGTATTGGCGCGCCACCGCCGCCCCCCGCCGGCTGAGATGAAATCGGTGTTGTATTATTGGGCTACCTATCAACGCCCTACTTCAAGATTTCAATTTTCTCGCAAGAAAATTTTCCATTGTTCTTTGTAAAAGAATCGCCATAATTGCTAGGAATATTTTTCATTCAATTGTGTAAACTGTTGGTTCATTACTGTCTGTATATTTTCTTCTCAGGTACCTAACAAATTAAAAATATGGCGAAATTCATGTTTAAGTACTAGCAAAGATTAAATTCTCTTGAAAATAAAACTTTTCTCGTAATATGATCATTGAATAATGGATGAATGCGAGTCAGACTCGCACACAAAGGGTTTCGTACCAGTATAGGTAAAAACGACCAAAAAAATATTTGCTGTAATGGGAAGCCCGTTTATATATTCGTATTTATTTTGTTTTTAGCATTTGTTGTTGCAGAAATACATGATTTTGGCGGTACCTAGCCTAGCAGTGGGAAGATGGACTCATAGTAATAAGGATACCGTTTTTACCGTTACTTACGTAGGGAACCCTAGAAATGGTCCAACAATGTAAATTATAATTCACGAACAGTGTATTCGTAATTTAATTGTATAGATCTGTGCGCGTTATTTGGATTAAAGCGGACACGGAGCGCCGCTTCAGGGGCAAATAAATAACATCCAACACAAAATATCAAACTAATTTTCCGAGCCACGCGACGCCGACGCACAAGCCCATCCACATCGGAAAATTTATATCGAATTTGTCAGTCGTCGAGTTTGTAGAATGTTTAACACGTTGATATCAACTTGTTTATTGTGAAACTTTTCCAATACGATGAAATCTGCCTGTCTCAACTTTTGAATGTGAATGTCCCTGATGAATAAAGCTCGCCAACTTTCTTCCAAGTTTCATATCCGCACCGAAATTGGAAAAAAAGAAACCGAATGTCCTTTCTAGCTTATTGTCTACCCATGAAGAGGGGCAGAGTAAACAAAGTTGTTATCGCGCGGAAACCAGTGCCTCTACTTCGCCTCTACTTCGCCACTTGATACCGAAAAGTAGAGATCCACTTTCCACCTTCAATTTAGTAGATTGAGCTAACTGGTTGTTACAGACATTTCACGGTTTCATTTTGAACCCTAACAAGCAGTGGAATCTGTGCGTAGCCGCGTCAGTTTGTATGATTTGGAATACATTCGAAAATTTGCTGTTAAAGCCCGCCTACCCGGTTAGCAGATATAAAAATATGTTACAGTTATACGTTAACTATGAAAAAACTTGTATCAATATTAAACTTTTTTCAGTGTAATATATTATGAAAAGAGTACCAACATACATAGAATAAAACTAGTAGGTATTCAGCGGTTCTAGGTGGGTTTATTGATTAATTGCTAGATAAGGCTCATTATTTCGTTGAATCTTGATAGCGGGTGAAATATGATATTTATTTCGACCAGAAAAATTCGGCTTATAGAAGGTTAAAGAGTACGAGTGCTATTCGCAGTTGGAATAAAAGTAAGGATTCCTATTAGCTTGTCCGTTGCCGCGACTAAATTGTTTTAGGGCTGGTCACGTACAGGTCTGCTATCGGTTCCTACCTGAAGCGGGCCTTCCTTAATGTACCATTTCTCTAACTGGCGCCAGATCCTGCACAATTGACGCGTGAAGCCTCTCTCGGTCTGTAACAACTTGTTTTTCCTCCTTCATCTATTAACGAAAAAGGAGGGCGCTAAAATTGTTGGCAATCTTTGTTTGACCTAGTCGGCCTCTTCGGACGGAATTCGCCGACGGTGACACTTCCTTTGATGTATAATCCGAAAATGTTTTCAGAGGAGAAGATGCGTGTTATATTTATTCATTGGATGGAAAATGTAGCAGCGTGTTTAGATACTCGTGGCTGTGCTGCCGCCTGCCTGTGTATTATGTTCATTTAATTTTATTACCGCCTGCCAATGTAGGTAGCTCCATAGCGGTTGTTATAATTTTAAGAAACGAAAATTGGTTTTCATTACCCTTCGTCCGTTACTAAATAAAAGTAGGACCTAAGTAGGTCTACTATCCCGACACAAGCGTAGCACTTTTATAACAAACCCTAGCTAAGCTTAGGCTACGAGTTTTAGACGCTTCCTAAGAACTTTTTGTGATTTAGGTACCTACTCATTTTCGGTCGGTTGCTTGGAAGAATATTTTAAGTAAAAGACGTCAAAGAAACGGCATATGTTCAATTTTTTTTTACGTTACAGTAAATATTTTTAGTTTGATTAATAGAATTCTATTTTTCCTCAGATGGTTCCGCGACGGCTCCAACTACCCGCTGGACGTGTCCATGACCCACGCCAAGACCCGCACGGAGCCCACCGTGGCCACCCTGACTCTGATGCCCACGCGAGAGGACGACGGCGCCTCCTACCGGTGCACAGTGTGGAACCGAGCCATGCCCGAGGGGGGGCAGCTGGACGCTAATGTGGAACTCAGCGTCAATTGTAAGTTACTCTCATTTATATGGACTGGTAATTGGTATATTACAACCAAAGCATTAATTATATAGCCTACGTGATGGTTTAGACCGTTGTTGTTCCTCTTAACCATAATCCCAAGTTATAAAGTCGGCTCCCCTCTCCGATTTGGCAGAATACCGATTGATTTTATTTAGGCTTTATTTTTGTTGTTAGAAATAAAATAAGTTTTGTAAGCATTATCGTAAATACGTAAAAAAGCGGAAGGCGTAAATAAAAATTAAGCAAGTTACGTCTAAAAAGATCAGAAATCTGGCACCTCATTCCGACACCTCTTTTAACAAAAACTGTTACAGAAGCTATTCATAAAATTGGTGTAAGGGTCGTTACAGAGGAACCCCGACTAACTCTGGCTAGTTAATCCGAGTCCAATTTATTCGAAGGCTCGAGAAGGCAGCGCGGGACGGATCTAGAAATAATTAAGGATTTGGAAACTCCCGCCTTTCTCCATCTCGTAACAGCGAATAGTTTTACGAGCTCTTTAAATAATTAAAAGCCTATTATCCAAGTTTTTCGAGTTCGTTTGCCGCGGCGCGTTCTTTGTACTCTGATTTTAACAAGATGCTGAACAAAGTAGGTATAAGATCACATAAATTTTACCTACTTAGAAGTTTAGATTGGATATACGTGTGTATAAAAGCTTACTTACAGTATGTTGCTAAGTAATGCAGAGAAATTCACTACGGACTCTGTGATGTGCGGCTAGCTTCGATTTGTACCATGATATAAACACATATACCTACGATTCAAGCATCCGCTATCGACATTGAGTTAGATAATAGGTAATCTTTTTACCTAGTTGTAGAAAGATACATAGCAAAAAATTGAAATATTCCGATCTGTCCCCCTACAGTTAGCATCTTAGCATTGATATTTTGATATTTTATTTTTATTATATCTTGATATTTTGACTCAAATCTGAAATCCAACTTGCAATAAACTTCTCAACAGAAAATTGGCCAGTTGAATCCGACATTCCTGTTAGCAGTTTGGATTGTGGTCACATGTTATCAACGCGGTTTCTGCATTATTGCAACGACTAAGCGGCGACGTGGTCCGAACACAACAAATTCTTGCTCATATATTTAAGCGACTATTACCAGTAAGAGTACTCGGCAGTTTTCATTTTAAACGCAATCAAATAGAATAAAAATACGAGTGCTAGCCAAATGTCTGCATTAAAGCGCACTAACGTCTGAAATTGTGTGTGCAACGCTCGCGTGTACAAGATAGAAGGAAATAAATTGCGGCTGCAAACCCACAGGCAGTTTCAGTTTAAAGATGCACTAGTGTTCCGATTAACCTCATCTCCTTTGCTCGTTTAGTTCTATTTTTAGAGTAAGCTGTAGGCTGCTCGAGATTGCATTGGCGAACAAAGCTGCTTTCATATGACACTTAAGATGCCTTCTGTTATCAATGCAATTTGGTCGAACACGGCGCTGGAAGTGGGTCAGCGCTCAGCATGCTCGGCGCAAGAAGCCCGCCCCAATAACACCGTGTTTCTATAAGCTTTGTTCTTTGTTGCGATGCGTCGAAACCTTTACCGGGAAGCAGATATTACCTGGAACTCTTTTCAAGCTGAAACAGCCCGCAACGTATATCTATCTATCTATCGTGTAGTATCTATTTGGGAAAGCTCTCGAAAAGGGACTCTTTATATATTAACATTGCATATACAATGTTAACTGATATCTAACCTTATCTACGTTTGTAACTATCTATTAAGTGCAAAGAAAATTCAGTTATTTCTGTTTAACCAAAAAAGTTTCAGCAATTAGGACTTATAATAACGCTATATACATATTTTTACGACCATGTTATCGGAATAAATATTTAAAAATATAACTACATTGTACATGCTTCGTTAGTTTTCATATCCGACTTCGAGTGTCGTATAAAAGCTGAAAAAAGTATCTACATGACAAAAATGCTGAAAAAAATGACAAAACAACGAATGTTTTAAATTAAATTAAAATGTACATCGCCGCTTGTTATAGGTACTTATGCCAGTTTCAGTTATTCTTATTCGAACATCACCAGAATAATTTAATCTGTTAATATTATTTGATATCTCAAATATAACAGTAATATTAAAAAAGCCTAAAGTTTCTGAAGATGTACCTAGTCAGGTCATAAGTATTGTCACACAGTAAAAACTTTTCTTTTAGAATGCTGGCCACAAAAAAGTTTATTGAATTCGAATTTCGAATTGTTCATGAAAATAAAAATGTATACTTTTTAGAATTTTACTCATTTTTAAATATGGAGTGGACGCTTAAAGAAGACCGTGTTGCAGTTATTGCATTGCATCGTTGCGGTTACGCGCCAATTCAAATTTTTGACATACTGAAAAATTTGAATATAACCAAAAGATTCGTTTATCGTACCATCAAACGATACAATGAAGACTCTAGTGTAGATGACAGGTCAAGAAGTGGTCGCCCTCGGTCTGTTAGGACTCCAGCAGTGATAAAAGCTGTGAAGGCGCGAATTCAAAGAAATCCCAAACGTAAGCAGAAACTGTTGGCCCTTCAGATGGGGTTAAGCAGAACCACGGTGAAAAGGGTGTTAAATGAAGACTTAGAGCTTCGGGCATATCGAAGAAAAACAGGACATCGTTTGAATGCTCGTCTAATGGACCTGAGACTGAAGAGATGCCGCGCTTTGTTGAAGCGGTACGCGGGGAAAAAATATCGGGAAATTCTTTTTTCGGATGAAAAAATTTTTACCGTAGAAGAGAGCTACAACAAACAAAATGATAAGGTGTACGCACACAGTAGTGAAGAAGCGAGCAAACGTATTCCTCGTGTCCAACGAGGTCATTTTCCATCCTCGCTCATGGTATGGTTGGGAGTTTCTTATTGGGGCTTAACAGAGGTACATTTTTGTGAGAAAGGTGTAAAAACGAATGCAGTTGTGTATCAAAATACGGTCCTGACGAACCTTGTGGAACCTGTTTCTCATATCATGTTCAATAACAAGCACTGGGTATTCCAACACGATTCGGCGCCAGCTCATAGAGCGAAGAGCACACAAGAGTGGCTGGCGGCGCGTGAAATCGACTTCATCCGGCACGAAGACTGGCCCTCCTCCAGTCCAGATTTGAATCCGTTAGATTACAAGATATGGCAACACTTGGAGGAAAAGGCGTGCTCAAAGCCTCATCCCAATTTGGAGTCACTCAAGACATCCTTGATTAAGGCAGCCGCCGATATTGACATGGACCTCGTTCGTGCAGCGATAGACGACTGGCCGCGCAGATTGAAGGCCTGTATTCAAAATCACGGAGGTCATTTTGAATAAACTTTATTGTCATAAGAATCTATGTTTTGTTAAGATCATTTTGGTATATAAATGGTTACATAAAGAATAAAGTTGTTTCAATTATTTTATATTAAACATGTGACAGAATTTATGACCTGACTAGGTATACTATGAGTGTACAAATATGTATGCTCCTTTACGCTAAACGGATAAACCTATAGGAATAAAATTTTAAAAGTGTGTATATAACTGTGACCTTAGATTATCACAGGGCATTTTTTTATAGAATAAACGCGAGAACTCACTCAAATATATAGGTAAAATCTTAATTAGCCTTATGGTATCGCACCATATAGGTTTGTTACCATTTACCGCGTTGTTCCAACAAACGCCCTATCAAAACTAGTGGGGTTAGATGGCGTTGTGTGCAATGTCCCGGAATATTTATTTAAAAAAAATCCCCATAATTTTATCTCAATAATATTTACCTGTGGCTCGCAACCTTGGTCTCTAACTACCTTGTGAGATTGCAAAGTGTGGCATTTGTGCCATCGTCCCGTCTCAAACGACTCTACCCTCCATTCTATTCCATTAAAGAATTCCCCGTCCAGTACTACCAGGATACAACCTACTCTTTTCATTTGGAATTCTGCCAGATTAAGGTATTCTTTTAAGCTATAGCCGCGCTAGCGACTAAATTAATTTATATATGTACATACTAGAGTTATAAATGGGGTAACATCTTAAATGTTTTTAAACTATGTATGAATTGTTTATAATTTCCTGTTTTCATTAGCAAAATTGTATAACATCCTATCTTGGAAATGATTGCAAAAATATTTCGTAGACATGTAAATAATTTGTAATTACAAGACATTTTACTTTCATGATAACCCATTCCCCTCTAGTTGTATTCCTCGTTACTGAGGGTTGTGACTCCCCCGCAGAACTCCCAAGTTCTCTTAGAAAACCACATCACAGCGGACGCCCAAATCCTTCCACGGAGACAATTCTCGGATTGTGTGGTCTTCAAACATGCCGGGTGTTTTTCTTCACTTAGCAATATACCTAATAGCTTCTTTTGGGCAGACGCTTTAACCCTCAAGCCACCCTCACTAAACATACAATACTACAACATACCTCAAAAGTTTTCATCGTCTAGATTTCATTTAATCACGCATTACAATTCTTTGTTCATGTTTTTCAAATGTGGTTTGTATTAAACTTGTGTGAGATAACGCGTGTTTCTTCTCACTCGTGGGTGGAAAGGAAAGCAACGTCGAATCACTTTATTCATCACACCGCTTGGTTTAAGAAAATCTCAGCAGACAAACCCACTCGTGCGGATCCTTGCAAAGGGAGAAACGAATATTTCTCAGCCAAAGGTACACAAAATAATTTGTACAAAGAATGTGACCTTACAACATATTATACCAATGTCACAAATTTAATTATGCTTAGTGTATCTCTTACTTAGAAAATACATCAAGTTAAATACTTTTTAAAGGATATAGACTGATATTTACAAAATTCTTCGTATCTTCTTCTTCGTAATTCTAATCTCTACTAAATCACCTCCAATAAATAATATTACGAAACCAAATCTAAAAACTCATGATAGATAGGTAAGTTTCATAATAACGTAATTATTCGCTACAAAACAGCATAATCAGGAATATTAAAAAACTTCGTATGTACTGTCATATAATTTCCTCGTAATTTAAAGTGTATATAAGTTCCGGTAATTTCTAGGATTTACAAAGTTCGGCCTTTTACAGTAACATATACAAACATTTTACTTGAAATCTACTCAAATACGCTACCGAGAATTAATTACTGTTCCTTGTGGACTATTTACTTAAATGTACATATATAAAATATTGCTTATGAATAAACATGTATTCCACAAATAAAATTTAAATACCTATTAGTTTCTTTACCTAAATGAATTAGATTCATTTAGGTAATTTTTTTTACTAATGTAAAAGCGAAATTCTCGTCCATTCTCCATTTAATAAAAAAATACATTTAGTTAGTAGATCAGTTATTTTTTTACATATGACTATATAAAATACAAGAAGTACCTACACATGTTCCTAAATAAATAAGAAGCATAAACAACAGTGATATTACCTTCAGTCAACAATCTTCCCATTTGTATTCACATTTTATAGAATGGCTTTTATATATTCTCCGATCCCTTAACGACCCAAATATGTTATAAACTTATCATCTTTTATATTCACGCGTACATAATTTACTTAGAATTATGCTCAAGTTTGGCTCGTTGGGAAGTTTCTCTTGAAAGAGGAAAGAAACGTACAATATTACATACCTTACGCGGAGTGCCTTCGCAGTATTTTCACACTAAATAGGGCTAAATATAAAGTTATAGAAGAGTAAGAGAGGTTGAGATATATATTTTATCATAAATTGAAGCTAAAAACTAAAACAGATTGTGGTTTTAGGCATCCAGATAAAATTGGGATCTGAATAACAAACCACATTCCGTCTTATTCCAAAGCGTGGTTACAATTCAATATTAGTCTAGAATATTAATAATACAGTCTGTTCTTTTTGTTGAAAATTTGTTTTATTCTAACATCAAAATCAAACTGTCGAAATCTTAAGATACATAACTCACCTACATAGCTTCTAAGTTCTGAAAACTTCAAAGTGAAGTTGATATTTGATTGTTTGTAGGTGTGTGATGTTTGAACGACAAGAATAAACTTAGTATTCTCAATTATCTAGACTAATATTTAAACCTCGTTTAATAGTAGTGTGGTTACAATAAAAAAATATATATAACCTACCTATATTTATAATATCTACTAAAATTTCACCAATTAAGCTTTTAATCCTATTATAAAGGAGTATGTATGAACTTTCGCTTAGGCCACTGCTATTAAATGGGTAAATTTACGTGAGTATATGTACATATATGTACATAATGTATTAAAATAAATAAAAATAAAATAAAATAGCCTTTATTGCTGAACTTATTATAACAATATTTTTCTTTACAAATATGTTTACTCTATCTTACGACAGTTTCTTCTCTTTTACATATTATGTTAAATTAATTATCGGTAAACGGCTGTTTCTCCGTTGCAGCTTGTCTTTCGACATAGGCCTCCTCTAAAGATTTCCACTCTTTTCTATCTTTCGCTATGCGGGTAGTATAGCATAGTGGACCTGCTATTTTCTTGATGTCGTCTTCCCATCTTCTAGTTTGTCTGCCTCTATTTCTTTTGCTGTCTCTTGGTTGCCATTCAGTTACTAGTCTCGTCCATTTCTCTTTTTTTTTTCTTATCATATGCCCAGCCCATCTCCACTTTAAGCATCTGTATGTTGTGTATGCATTCTTAAATTTTGTTATACTTTTGATATATTTTAGTTTAACTCGGTCTTTTCTTTTTACTCCTATAGTACTTCGACATTGACAGAAAAACTAGCAAGAAAAAAAAAAAAAGTGTGTCAGAACGGAATAGAGAGAAGTACTATAGGAGTAAAAAGAAAAGACATAATGTATTACACACTCCTAAAGTTTGTAAAACATCGGAAGGTAGTAAAAAGCTTATCGCTTTGCTAGAAATAACGTTAGAGATAACAACTCAAGTGCGATGACTTCGACTATTTGTAAATGGTGCTTGTTAAAGGAATAATCGGAGATTTCACTTTGTTATTACGCGTTAGTTATAGATTAGTATTTCGTTTTTTGTACATGTGAATCTTTAAATGTATATTATTCTTCTATGACACGATTAAAAATGGGTATAGCGCATAAATTGCCTTTAATATATCTAAAAGTACGTTTGAGACTTCAACTGAAACATATACCTACACACAACAGTTTAATTATAAATAAATAATTAAATATTTCAGGACATATCACACAGCGCCATCTAGCCCCATACTAAGCTTACGCTTGTATCATGGGTACTAGATAACGGATATAATACATATATACTTTTCTTTTGTAAATACATACTTATTATACATAGTACCGACCAGACTCAACACAAGTAATTACAAATTTTAATATGTATTCATAATTACTTGTGTTATGCGGGAATCGAACCCGCACCCCTAGATTAGAAGGCAGAGCCACTACCAACTTAGCTAACGGAGCATTCAATTAGCTATATATTAGTTACAAAATACAATTTTAATATGTTTTACATACAATATAGAATTAGCCAACACGCTTTCTTTATTTTGTCTTTGAATGCTAATTAAATTGTTTGACATAAAACTAATTAGCCTATTTACAGCTAATTATGTCTGCATTGCGTAGCTCCTGCTACTGTGAAAGACACACAAGATTTTCTTATTAAAATATCTTCTGTATAAGCAAAACTGTATAATTAAAATAAGCGTAGTTTCTTTAGAATATATAGATACCTACTTACTGCAATCTCTGCACGATACTTGTAGTATCTTGGCAGACTATTTGCCCACGTACGACCCACTTAGAAGTCCTGGAAGTTCAAAACTCGAACTTTATAATTTCAAAGTCTTCCTAAAACTTAAAGATACCTTCGTGGAGCGAGTGTCTGTGACCTCAGTGATAGGCGTCGGCAAGCAAAGTATCTACAAATGAATGCGGCTAGACTTTGTACCGAGTCTTGTGTAAAGTTCTGGGAACACAGGCCGAGGAAATGACATGTTTACGCAAACTCCTTTCTTGGTAACTGCCAGTTTCACAGTTCACGACAATCAGGCTGGCTTCACACACACTGTTTTACTAGGTTAGTAAAATTATCTTAATTAAAAACACCGTAATTATCACCATTTAACATTGGTCTTTAAACCAATTTATTGTTAGCAATTAGGCGTTTAACCTATGCGATTAATAAAAGCAGAAAATTGCAAAACTGACGGTCCGATCCACCATTCCATGTTATTAATGCTGCAATCCGGAATTTCAAATCAAAACAAAACAAAGCTATAAAGTATAGAAAGTATTAAAATAGCCAACAATCCAGTCCAATTCAGGAACAAGCGTACAGATTCTCGTGTCGTTTGTCGCTAAATTGTCAGAAAGCTTTTATCGAGCAAACATCGCTGAAATCGGACGGGAACAGTGAATAAAACAGTTGAGGTTCGAGTCCAGTGGCCCAGTAGTTTCATTGTACTTTGTCTACACTGCTGCCACGTGTTACTTCCATCATCATCACTATAATTTTTTGTCGTTTTCTGCGGCATGGCACTTTGATGCCAAAGATGACAATCTTATTTCTTTTAATCAGATGAAAGAACTCTTAGGAGCCCCTACATCTCTAGATCTAGTTCCGTCTGGATGGAAGTTTGGTTAAAAACTTCCATCCAATTCAGTTTCGAGTAAATCCCGGCTTATATACTCCATGTGTGAAATGTGTGCAGGTTCCTTTACTGGCAGTACGGGAAGTGAGTGGTCGCGGCGTGCCTCCCGCAGACTCCCCGAGCCTTGCCAGAAGGAAACGCAATAGCCCTCGGCAAACAGCCTCAAACATGTACATTTTAAACCGGCGCCGCGACGAATGGACCCGAATTATTTATAAACTAGTCGACGACACGTAAAGGGACAAATGTAATGAATAGGAACAACTCAACTTCATGTACTTACACAATACATGTAGATGTGGAATGCCAAGGATCCTAAGCACAATGGGTCGAGTAACATAACGGTGTCACGGTAATGAGGACGTGATTTTATATACTTGTATTCAAAAAAATTTTTTTATTAGGTTACGTGAAATACTTGGTATTGAAATCAAACAATAAACGCTTTGAAATCAAGATGCTGATAATTGTTACACGTAGCGTCAATAATGTAAAATAGAAAAATAGTAATAGATATTCAACAATAGGATTTTACTTAGCGTTCGTCCATACAGTTGAAGAAAACAAGCTTGAAAGCGATATCAAATATATGTTCCCCATAACTCGGGAATATGTTGATGCTTCCTCAAAAGTGCTACATTTCCATACAAATTGCCTCGCGAAATTCGGGGAAGTCGTAAAAAATGATGTTATGATCGAACCTTTTCGTAATCTTTCTGAGTTGAGATTTCATAAAACAAGTAGGTACCGAACCGACGATAATCGCATTATCCATGCGAATAGATGCGAATTTTAAACGCTCCTAGATTTAGATTTAAACAGTTTAGTGGGTATGGGGCGTGAAGTCTAAAATGATTAAACCCCGTCCCGGGCAGCACCGCGCCGCCGCCGCGCCTTCACTCCGCTTGAACGGGTCTAAGTGAGCCGACAGCACGCGACAGAGACTGATAGGTGTACCTAGCGAGATAGTCGCTGAGAAATGCCGGGACTTAAAACAATTAAGCGAAACACTCAAACAACCACCGAAATAACGTAGCCTGTTCGGCAAGACTCGGCGAGCATTACGAAAGTTACGGAGTGATTTATGCATTTCCGTCTGCATGTACTGGATATAAATCTTTGGAACTTTGATTACTCGACCTAATTATATTCTTACAAAATCGTTGCCGGAGTCTGTACAATGTTTATCATCGAGTGACCCGGATATCTCTGGCCAGATGAGCTGTATGCGCGCAATTAGGGTTGCCTTCGCTCGCATCCTATCGAAGTATCGAGTCAGTCACGAACTCTGTAGCGTTATTAGTTTTAGATGTCCGGATTTGAATTGAGTAGGGACCGAAGCGAAGGAAACTGTAACATAAATTGTGCACAATAAATCTACTAAATACCAACGATGCTGAATGAAATATGGCATGTCGCGTAAGTTACGCTGGCGAACCAATTTCCGCGCGACGCGACGTTCCATCTAGTTCGCGGAGTAGACGCTGGGACGTGCCAGCCCTGGCTCGCTGCTGCATGTTTTAATTTTGAGAGATAGTGTAAACAGATTGTCGGGCGAGTTGTTGGAGGCGCATGTCGGTGCATCCGCTCCTCGCCTTTATATCAGGTTAAAGCTACAAACGCGAGGGAATTACGTAAATACACTGCGCTAGTGTCAGCAGATTTCTTACTTTTTAAACAAACTTTTACGTAATCGTATCTGGCGTATGAGTTGTAAACATAAACCGACACGATGGGTTGAATAACTTTCTGTAAAGCCGAGTTGGATCTTTTTACTTTTTACACCTAAAAACTTTTTATTTGTAAATGTCGTTTGTAATTTGTTGGATTGGCCAAACATACTTATAGAAATTACACAAAAACAGTCTTTATTCAAATTAGTTTTTCACATGTATAGTACAATTTAACAAAACGCTTAGAGATCGTAACATTGTTAGGATTCTGTTTAGGACTAACTTTTAATTGCCTGGTTCTCGCTACTCAGGGGTTTGGAATAACAGTCTGTTACGCGGTGACTGCCTTTTCCTGCAAGTGGGTAGTTACTTTTTAAGTGAGTAAGCACAGTACCATCGTTAATTTATACGAGTTAACGCTACTCGTGCTTCAACTACAATGTTAAAGCAAAATGTGACTCTAACATTATTTTTTCAGATTTTCCGCGCGTTGAAGTTGGACCTGAGAACCCCCTACGGGTGGAAATAGACGGCACGGCGACTATGGACTGCAAGGTGGACGCCAAGCCGAAAGTGACCTCTGTGCGGTGGACGAGGAACGGCAAGTTCATCTCGAACTCGTTCACGCACAGCATCCAGGGCGTGTCCGTGCAGGACGCCGGCAAGTACACATGCAGCGCCGACAACGGGCTCGGGCGCGCCGGCGAGCGAGACCTCTACTTGGACGTGCTGTTCCCGCCCACCGTCACCGTCGAATCCAAGACCTACGAGGCCGAGGAGGGCGGCACCGTCGAGATCAAGTGTGACGTCACTGCCAACCCCGAACCCATCTCAATAGAATGGACGATGGAAGGAAAAACGGATTTTCGCCAGAACGGCAACACACTCACACTGACTCGCGTCAACGCGGACATGGTGGGCACGTACCTGTGCCGCGCTGTCAACGTTATCACCATGAACGACGGCAAGCGTGTAGAGCGGTCCAGCAGCGCCAGCGTGGCCGTGCTGGTGCGCCACAAGCCGGGGCGCGCACACATCCGCCCCGACCGGCCCGTGGCGCAGGAGGGCACGGGCGTCACACTCACCTGCAGCGCCAAGCCGCCCGGCTGGCCGGCCCCTCAGTTCCGCTGGTTCCGCGACATCGACCCCACCGACTCCAAGCCGGCCGTGCTGGCCACAGGCAGCACCTACACCATACCCAGCGTGCACCTGGGCAGCGAGGGCGTGTACCACTGCCAGGCTACCAACGAACTCGGCCACGGTGACATGGCCTCGGTGACCTTGGAGGTGCACCAGCCGCCGCGGTTCCAAGCCAAGCTGCAGCCACACGTGACGCAACGCTCGGGCGCGCAGGACTTCTCCGTTTCCTGTAGCGCACTCGGGAAACCCATGCCCAGCGTCAAATGGTATAAGAATAATGCGGAGATCAAACCCGACACCAACATGTACGAGGTCCAGAATGAAGTTACCGAGGCTGGAAAAGCCGCTTACAACGTTCAGAGCACGCTCAAATTCAATGGCAAAGCGAGACCCGATACCAACGACCTCCTCCCGGACGATCGAGGGATTTACTCGTGCATAATCGAAAACGAAGTCAAGAAGATAGAATCGACCATGCATTTGAGGATAGAACGTAAGTTTACTTTCTTTGATCTCGAAAATATTTCGAGTAGAGCTACCGACTAACTTTCACTTTATTTTTACTCTTGCAGATGAGCCGATATCGATTAGGCAGCACAAAAAAGTGGCGTACGACGTGATGGAGATCGCGGACATAGTGTGCCGCGTGCAGGCGTACCCGAAGCCCGAGTTCCAGTGGTTCTACGGGTCGAACACTGCGCCGCTGCAGATGTCCTCGGACGGACACTACGAGATCAACACCACCACCGACAACAACGACTCGTACCTCAGCGTGCTGCGGATA
>OZ026820.1:9408171-9501186 GCA_964023185.1 Macaria liturata | reverse complement strand
ACTACGGAGAATATTACTGCAAAGTGAAGAATTCTCTGGGGAGCATTCGGCCGCAGATCCGGTTGCAGCCCAAAGGAGCTCCGGAGTCGCCGCGCGGACTGGAGAGCCAGCGCGTCGGAGCTTCGTTCGTGACGCTGAAGTGGGAGGCGGGCTTCGACGGCGGCCTGAGCAACACCAAGTACTTCGTGCGGTACCGGCGCGTGGCGGGGCGCGGGCCCGTGGGCGCGCACTGCGCCGCCGCGCGCGCGCCCGACAACGACTGGATGGAGTACGACTGCGGCCGCGCCAACCCCTGCAACGTCACCCGCCTCGACCAACACAACTCATACACCTTCAAGGTACACATCTGCCGTCTCACAGACATGTGGAAATATTAAAATGTGGATAGGAATGACAAAAGCATGTCGTGAATTCTCATAATATGATATTTTATATGGCATCGTGAAATAATGACACATTATGGGTTGTTTTATAAAATGGCAACTACCAAATAAATAATACGGACCATTTCACCCAGCAGCACCCACTATTATGCCACATACTGAGTAAACGTACCTGAATACCGCGCTATTTCGACCCAAACTGGGCCCGAGTGGCAATATCTCCACATACATAGTAGTTTTTAATTGAAAATTAAATAAAACAAGTAGCAATTGTTAGTTTGGTTCAGAAAATCCTATACATATTTCTTTAAAATTTATACGCGGACACTATCAAAATATAATTAAGGTACACAAAGAAACAAAATAAGGGTAATAATTTACTATTTATAAGTAACATAGAAATAGCGTTATTACGCGATTTCTTAATTCGTTCGATGTTGAGTATAAAAATATTGTAAAATATAAGTATAAAAATAATATAAAAAATAAATCACCAGATATTCAATAAATAACAGCTGCACATAACGGGCCCTTAATTATCAATTCGACACGAATATCAAGTCAATTAATTTATAACTACATTCATAAAACCACTGAAACATCCGCCGCGTAACAAATCAATATACTTATGCATCAAAATGCTTACATTGTCCAATAATGAGTGAATGTTTCCACATTCCCTTGAATGTTTAAACGATCGCATGCAAATACTATAAATTTATTTATTGTGATAACTTCATTACATTTTCAGTAATTAATAACGCATAAATCGCAAATACAAAAAAAATACAATTTAAACATATTAACATTTGGTGGCAAATCATATGGTCCCAGTGGGTTTGGTCTGTAATTCCTACAATTACACACAATCTCTGAATGGATTCACTGGTAAATTACAAAACTGATGATAATTTCCTTCATCCATGAGCATTATTTCATTGACTTTAGTTTTGTATTTGATGTTTAAATTGTCCACATATTAAGACTATAGAACAATTTGTTTGTACGGTATTAACTTATATTTCATTTTTCCATTTTTTATCGCAACCGCCAGCATCTGACATTTGTTTTCAAGGTAAATCATTTGGCGAGCGCCGTTAATTACTTTTCGTTTAACTTTTGTGTTGTGTCGTGGCGTTTTCAATTAAGCTTAACAATCGAGAGGGCGGACCCTTCAGAGCGATGCGTACAATGTTGCACTGGCTTCTTGTATACACTCTCAGCTAGTCATGTTTAACTATGGACAACTTTGCAGATAGTTAATGTTTCATGTAGTCAATTGAAAGTTTAGGCCAAAATTAAGGCAGCCTTGGTTATTTAATCCATCCATATGACAGAGTTATGGGACTTCGAAGTTACCATTTTGCGCGCAGTTTCGCTTCGGATAGTGGAGAGTGGAGTGGCTTAAAATATTAACTTAATTTTTATATATTTTGATCGTATACCAATTATCCATCTCTGTTAATTCAAAAACAATAAGCTTATAATTAAAATAGAGCCGCACACTACTTTCACGCGAGCTCTGGACAAAAGAGTTTGATTGTTATGACATCACTCTACTCATCATGAAGCGAAATTGTCCGCGGGATACGAAGGCTGAACCAGGGTAATAGTATTCTTTGGGCAGAACTACGTGGTCCCATAACAAAGTTATTTAATCTATCCGATTATAATATATTCTTCCTTATTACGTTTCCTTTGCTTACTATAAACAACGCGAACAGGTCATTTTTACATTTAATATAAACATTTTTCATCACCTATTTCTATACAATCGACACCAATAAACAATGAGCACGCAACGCACAATAAAGGCATCGATCTGAACGGGATCTCTGGCATTGGACTAACCTATCTTGTTTTATCCAGGTGAAAGCGGTCAACACGAAGGGTCAAAGTAACTTTTCGAACGAGATCTCAGTGACTACGAAGGTGGACAACATAGCGCCTCCGGAGCATGTGACGTACGATCCCAAGACTCGTGGCATGGCGTTCACGGCGCCTCCCACCTGCCTGTCGCTTGTGGCCGTGGCAGAGGGGCTGGCTAGTGTGGCCGGTACCACGGGCTGGCAGGTATGTACCTCAATATGTTAACTAAACGGGTTTCACTCACGTGTAATTCGCGTATGTTGTTTACGCGTTTCGATGTAATGACACCCATCTTCAGAACGCGCATTCTGGGTTTCAGTGTGCGTGCTGGCGCGGTCCCAGAACGCACGTTCTGAAGATGGTTATCCTTTAAAGGGCTACTTTAGTACTTTAAAAGTATCAACTTTCATTCTAAGACTATATCAAATTTTGAAAACAAATCGGTGTGACATACATTTTGTCAAAAGGGACTGATTTTTCAAGAGTAGTAAAAAGTCGTAGAATAACAGTTTTTGGTTTTGACATCCTAAAGTCCCTCTTAAAGGTTATTTGTTAGTTACCACTAACACTGTAGGTATAGAACCGTTATAGTGTTTGCTTAGAGTCGATTTCAGTACAAAATGTATCAAGGAAATCAACCGGAAAATTGCCTTTTTCTATTATACGTTCCCAGAAATGTATGCAAAGAATTAGGTTTAAAAATATAGTACTCATAGATGTACTTAGTTTTCGCTAAAGATTTAGATCGTGTGATAGTGTCATTGTATTTCTATTATTTTTGTCGTATTTTTATACAGGAAAATATGGTGTAAATAGACATACTTAATTTTGGATTATTTTCTAAATTTATCTACAATTACCTAAAGTTGAAAGAACCCTTTACTACAAAAAAATACTACTATGAATAAAATCTACCAGAATTTGTTATTTTTCCATCGAAACGTAATTCTGGAATTAATTAAACAAGTTCTTCTATTATCAGCCTTGTCAAAAAGTTTTGACAAAAGCTCCTTTATATCTAACTGGAAATTAAATTATGTTTAATATACCTACGAGTTTAAATGAAATTGGGCATGTAGGTCTTTGATTAACGTAACGCGACAGGTAACGCGCGTAAAAGTATTAAGTATGTACTTAAGAAAAAAGTATATTTTTTCAGGTCGCGTTATCACAATCAATTTATATTATGATCGCTCTAAATTATAGAACATACCACAATTTTCTAATTTCAACAATATCGTCGAATATTTGGTCGAATAGATTACCCTTATTTCGAATCCCCGTCAAAATAGCATTCAGACATATTGTGTTCTTATTTGTGCTTGTTTCAAGAACGTGGACGGGTTAGGTCAATCCAGATCTGCTCTTTCATGTAATTGATTTGTTACGGTTCCTTGGGACACCCTTTCTACGAGATTACACTCGTACATCTACACTAATGGAATTATTGTACTGTAATATGTATGACCCAAATATATTATCTACCTATGTTTTACTGTCATGTCATTTCATGAAATAATAATATCTAGGAGTTTTTGTGAAAAGTTAGGTATTTTCATTTCATATATCCAATAAAAATAAGCAAATTTACTTTGGAGTTCTAAATTCATTTTCATTCGTAATGTATATTATCATCAACATGCTAATGCGGCCAGCATCCTAGACACGCTGCCTTCTGTCAGTTCATGCATTCAGACTAGCTTGATTTTGTTATAATATGTAGGTATGTATGTATATTAAAATTAAAATACTAAACCGATCGTTTTCCGTCTGCCTATTTGATAGAGAAAATGTAATTTCATTTAAATTTACTCATTTAATTTACACTTTTGCTCTTAAACTTTGTTAAAGGGCGGCTAACTTGGGATTTCATTGTTAACTAATTTCTATTATCTAATTTAGGTTTATTTATAAACGGCCTGCTCCCAGAACCTATGTATTAACTTTCTTTCCAAGTTTATAACTACGTAACATAGCTAGTTAAATGAAAAATGAAGCCGCAATTTTGTCCGCGAACCAAATGGTTTATAGAAGACCGTAAAACAGATGTTTTATTTCGAGATATAGTCCGATAGTTCGGTTATTTTTGTGACCATTCTGTTATTGGCCTATATAGCTGGTGGTTAAACTACCTCTTGACTATAAAGTTCTTGTATCTCGTAGCATATGTAAGACATTTCTTATGAATAAATAACTTTGACTTCGATTAGATATTATATCCTGTGTGTTGTGGCTAAAAAATAAAATAATTTTCTGTCTATTTCTTTCGTAAATCGGATGATAAAATATAAATCCAAACTGTTCATCATAGTGCAGCAATCTCTGAACCCTAAAAATGATGTCTAAGCCTCCCGAGGCGGCTTAAACTCTTATTGATTTGATCACTGTTATGTGAAGTTACTCAAGGTTTTTTTTATCTAATACTAGCTGACACGGCAAACTCAGTTCAACCTTAGAGGCAATAAATAAGCAGATTTTGGATTTTATTGAAATCAATTTAAAAAAAAAGGGTCAAAAAGTATCCTATGTCCGTCTCCTGGTTCTAAGCTACCTCTCCACCAATTTTCAGCCTAATCTGAGTTATAAATGGTGTAACTAACACCACTTTATTTTATATACATATATTTATTTATTGACTCTCCCAGGTGGTAGACACGATCACGCTCAAGATATCGGGCGAGCCGACGGTGGTAGAGAGCGTGCTAGACGTGCCCGCCGCGTCGGGCCGCCGCCAGCTGCAGCCCAGCAGGCCCGCCCTGCAGCCCCTCGACGAACTCAACCCGCGCGTGAGACTGAAGCTGTGCCTGCAGCTCAACCAGGAGGTCTGCAGCGACTATACTGAGGCTGAGAGTGAGTAGTTTTTAAAGCTCTAGTTTTTTTACCGGGACATGTGGATAGTTGAGAAGATCTTTGACCTGCGGGCCTACCACCTATGAGTAAACTATATCAATTGCTATCGTATATGACGTCATTTCAAACATTTGTGGTACCAAATGACGTCATAAACAATAGCAATTGATATAGTGGAACGATGCAAAAAAATAAAGTAAAAGCAAAAAATATGTTTATTTACTATTAAAAAAAATCTATACTAATATTATAAAGCTGAAGAGTTTGTTTGAACGCGCTAATCTCAGGAACTACTGGTGCGAATTGAAAAATTCTTTTTGTGTTGAATAGACCGTTTATCGAGGAAGGCTTTAGGCTATATAACATTACGCTGCAACTACTAGGAGCGAAGAAACAATGGAAAATGTGGAAAAAAACGGGGAAAAATATTCATATTTGAGGGCTTCCGTTGCGTGCGCTGCGAAAACGGTTCAAGATATCAAAAAAATATGTAGAAAAGAATTATTCCTCTTGAAATGATCTAACAAAATGTCAGCAACAGTATATGTCTATCTTTTAAGATTAACTCACTAGAACCGTTTTTATGGTAATAACTATTCCACGCGGACGAAGTCGCTGGCACAGCTAGTGTATTATAAAATACCGGGATATTGCAGATTACGCCATCTAGCCCCACACTAAGCGAACGCTTGTGTCGTGGGTACTAGATAACGGATATTAATACCTACTTGTTAATTAACTTTTCTTTCCTAAATACATAGATACCTATTATTATATAATTATTATTATTATATAAAGGAAGGTTAATTTTAATGTCCTGTCCCACTGCTGGGCAAAGTCCTGTCTATTATCTTTCGAGTCATCCCTGTCTTTAAATATAGATTGATAAAAAACTTCATAAGGTTACGGTTGGAAACAATGTGATCTTCGAGTTCGTAATGCGCTTGTCTAGAAGAAATCGGTTCACTCTCTCACTAACATGTGTTAAGTTTTGTATGGCTTTCATATAAAAATTGCTTGCATATGTGCACGAATATCCAAAAGTTGTACTAAAGCCGCCCGTAAAAGTTTATGCGTTAGTTAGCAGCAATCCTCTACATGTATTTTTGTTTAGAAGAACTAATATTATTTTGATATTTTCGAAAACTTGTTTATATGCAAAGCCCTTTAAAACATTCGCGTTAATTGCCAATAACTCCGTATGTAAATTCGTACATACAGCTATTTGAATGCAGAATAGCATGATATCCATATACGAGCGAATAGATCCCATGCTATCCCTCGGCAGCCAACAATAATATCCTCGCTAATTACTGGATGAGCGCTCCATCACATGCACCGTCAATCAACATTAGCCAACTTGTGATTAATCAGTTTCCTATTTATGCGTCCCTTTACCTTTGGGACCGACCTTTATAATATTATGATCTATATTTCGCAGTCGTGATATGTTAATCTCACTAATGTTACCTCTTCTAGTCGGCGCCCCGTACGTACGTGAAGCGAATATCGTCTCCATGACGTACATATTCCTGGTCGCTGCGTTAATAGTGGTCCTGACGCTCTGCCTTGCGCTATTCGCCGTATATTTCCGTACGAAGAGAAACAAGAAGGCGAATGAAGCGAGGTCCAAGGACTACGAAATGGACCCGATGAAGCCGTCGATAGTGACGCCTCAGAACCAAGAGAAGCCGCCGCCGTACTCCGCTAGCACAGGGATGGAGAACAAAGCCCTGGAACATTCCATGGACATGGGGCTCGGCATCGATGACTCAAAGAATGGCATGTACGCGACACAGGGAGGCTACGCGTACCACCGACAAGCGCCGAGACAAAACGCACAACATGACTGTAAGTTCATTTCTAAATTACTTATTCTTGTAATACAATATAAACATCATCAATTTTTTATCACAAAGCAATCAGTTCCTTTATTTTCCAAATTGATTTTCATTTCATTTCGACATTCTCTATTTGTTTTGGCAATCATAAGGACTAACCGTCGACATTGAAGGTACGATACGCATACGATCATTCTTTCAAGATGAGAGTTGGTTACGTGATGTAAACAAATCTTGAATCCCTAGTTGATAAAAGCTTTAGATCTGACACAAATTGATGTGGCATCAAAGTAAAGATCAAGTACTTTCAACAACCAAATCTCATCTGACATATATAACGTGTTGTTTATTTTTTGTTTAAAAACTAACAAGAAACTTTCTTTCAGGGAACATGGGCTTCATAGACAACAGCTACGCTAACAGTCATAACGGGGGCAGCGTCAACTCGCAAGAATCACTGTGGGCCATGAAAATGGCGGTAGGTGGCGTGGAGGGCATGGGCGGGCAGCTGGAGCGGGCCAGTAACTACGAGTACGACGCGATAGCTCACGGCGCTGCGTACGCGCACGGGGATGAGTTCGCGCAGTACTCGCGGCTGCCGCATGCCCCCGCTGAGTACGCTCGCTCGCAGAACCCCAGCCGGCAGGAGTACTGCTCCGACCCTTATGCCTCCGTGCACAAGCCCAAGAAGCCTCGTCGGGATCAACATATGGGTGAGTATTATTTTTGTCCATAAGTTTAATTTACTTTACTACTATTTAATAAGAAAAAATGGCCAAAGTGAACGCATTACATTTTATTAGTCATTAAATGTACCTTATAGTAGTCGTCAATTTTATAATCAACACTTATGATCAATGGTATGGTAGATGATGACTATATCTAATTGTAATACGTAAAAGGGCTGCTATATGTAACCATCAGCCATGAAAATTCTTTATTGTATTAATTACCTACTTTGCTTATTTAATATTCATTTCCTAGGCATCTGAAAGCTACTACAATAAAACAGTATCGTACAGAAAATAACCCATAAATCTTATTGTTACAGAATCCCAGTACCACGAGGTGACGGGCTTGCCGGAGTACGGCACAGAGGAGGGGGTCGAGGAGAAGCCTCCAGCACACCTCTCTCTCAGCTACGACGAGTCTCTGGAGTCTGGCTACTCTACTCCAAACACTCGCTCGCAACGCGTCATCCGCGAGATCATCGTGTGAACCGCGCCTTACCGCCGTCACTGCGACCCAACCCAGCCTGTGTGAGCTAAGCCTGTGTAATCTCCGACAACATGCCACATTAGCATGTTTCACAAATTTGGTAAATTGCTAAATTGTCTCTCGAACACAAAACGCCAGTCAAAGACGTCTTATCTGTCATGTTTAAACTAACATGGTCTACCAATCATAGAAGTTCAAATAGCTACTATGATTGTCGTCTTGAATTCGAGTAAGTATTCTCCGAATTTGTGAAATATCCAGCTGATTAAGGCAACCGAACCCATGAAGTTCAAGATAATCTGAAGCGTTTGTGACAATTTTACAGGGTGTCTGTCTAAAACAGCGATAGATGTATTGCTGCCACGGATTCCATTTATTCTCAATCAATCACGAATACCGATCTCTAACGTTAATCGAGACAGAACGACCATTTTAGGACAGAATCACTGACTGACGTTGTTGTATTGTTATTGTGTGTAGGAATAAGCAGTTACTCTTTTGGTTCTAATACAATAGTTCCAAATGTCATTGGTGTTTGTCGATTGTCGTTTTTAGAACACTTAAATCTGTGAGATATTGGACAGATTCACCTATTCTCTACGGTAGGTAATACGATAGTTATTGAATGTATACTTTCGGCAAAATTTTATGTTCGTACCGTATGGCGTTTCCTCAAATTGGTCTTGATGTCGAACCACTATCTTTGAAGTTTCATATCAAAAACACTAACAGAACTTTGTATAAAATTTCATGAGTTTCTCAGCCGTTTCTGCGAGTATTCATGTGTCTGTATGACTGCAATCTCAGCCTCTATATGAGACGTTTCGCGTCCTAAGTATCCAGCTGTATATACCACCTAAGTGATGGGCGATTGTGAGGAAAATGTCGATCGGATTCAATTCGAATACGTTGTTTCTTCGAATGTGATCCAATATCCGGCTTCCGTTTGATCTCTGTCGAATTAAAAACACTAGAACGGCCCAATAAAACAACAAATAGGTAATCCAATACTACTAGTTTGCTCACTATAGCTCATCGCTATTTGTCAGTTCTATACAACAACATAAATATATTGTGACAAATGCAATTAGATTAACTGCGTGTACTCGTATAGTGCCGAATTTATGGAAATCATCATGGGACGGCTGCATTTGATAAACTAAGCTCACACTCAAAAGTGAACTAAATGCTACTTCTCGGAAAGAGCCTCTGTGAAGGTAGCCCGAGGCCCGTTGGCTCGAGTGATTGGCGGATGACTTATATAATTGGCCTAACGATAAGGCCTAATCTAGGAACTCGGATGCGTTGCTTCAACGAAAATTTGCGTCCTATTTTGTCTGAAGAATCCCACTGATTTATGTATCTCAATGTTTGTAGACTACTCCGTCTCGGCCGTGCTAGAATGCACAGTTTATATATTTAAGTAAGGTACGCATAATGAGAATATAACTTTAAAGTTTTTATGAGTAAAGTTTTGCGTTTACCTTCTGTGAGAACGTTAGCGCACTACTTTACTGGCCCGGATCTAAAGGGGACGACTTAAATGAATTCTATTGTTCAAACCTGGCTCGTCAAGTTTGTTAGCGAGTTGCCTTCTTTTACACAGTTACGATAACAATAATGTGAATTTGGGCCAAGTACATTACCGGAACTACTTAGTGCCGACTTACATATACGAGTATTTACCTTCTTACTTGTATATATTACAGTTCACACTCTGCGAACGTGACGTGATAAAGTTGACGAGCCACACTTAAAATGAGACTTTAAACGCGCGTTGTGAAATCTTGATTAACGAAGCCGTGCCTTGAGCCTAGAAGTATTAGTAAAGTCATATATTCATTTCTTGACATTTATTTTCTAAAATTTCTAGGTTCCATGCGCTGATATTTGATCTATGTGTAACTAGTAAGTTAGTTAATAATATTATACAGATTTACTGGTAATTTTCGAGGAAAGACTATAACATAAATCTTACAATAAGGTTTAGTTATATTTCACTACCTACCAATAAATATTTTTCGACAATTCTCCGTAAACGAAACAAATCTTAAGTAAAAAGCTATTGTTTGTTTTAGGAGAGGAATTGTTTGGTCAGTCCATTTCTTTTTTAATTATTTTTGTTTTAATTACGACTGTAGAAGTTAATTACCAGTAAACGTGTATTATTATCAGCGTCGTAGTCATATACAAGTTAAACGCAATGTAAATAGCACAGATTATACTAACTGGCTATGACGCTGACATATATGAACTTGGATGTGATGACCTAAGACATCTTCTCAACGGCAATACAATTAATAAAACACATTATTTTATTGTAAAGTCCGGCGCGTATTGTGAAGATTTTCGGACGTTGATCTGTGTATTCATGCTTTTTTTGCGCACAATTATTAGCAGAAAATTCACATAGACACTGAGCATGAGCAAAACGGCAATTTATTTGTATTAGCATAACAGAGACAGCTATACACAGATGCTCGACCAAAATTTCCCATGTATAGTGACAGGGCTTGAGGCACAATTTTCTTTTCTTTTTAACGATTCTGACCTAAAATCTAATCCAATTTCTAGCTTATACAAACTTTTATTAGTAACAAATACATTTTGGACACGTTCCTTTGGATAAAATATCTACAAGTACCTAATTGCCGTTGAGAATACTGCCTTAGCAAATGGAAAGAAAACCTGGAAGTTCGAATATTCAGGACTAATTAATTAAAGTAATTTCTTATAGGTGTTAGTCATAACACACTCTGTTTTTTTTTTATTACTAGGGTAAGGTAGTTAGGTAAACAATTGTATAAATGTGTTTAAGTTAATTTAAGGGAATGAGAACGTAGAGCAAGGCTATAGATATATGTCATAAAATACGAGAGAAAAGACTCGTTTCTATTTACTTGGCAGCTGTAATGTAATTTAATTACTTCATATCCCTTTCAGATGAAATCACCAATTACTTAACTCACAAGGTACAATTCAATGAATTTAATTTGGTTGGTGTTTAAACATCACACACTACCTACAAAGTATTTTGGCAGCCGATATACAATACTGATAGTCAATTAAATTAAGTCCGCGGCTGCATTATTATACCCTGTTATAAGTAGGTATATGTTGTGACTGAAAATCTCTGAGAAACGCGTCAAGTCAAATAAGACATAAGTTTTACCTAACCGATTTATTTGTGACCTAAATAAATATAATAATTATGAAAGATTGTATGTTCTGCTCGATGTAGGCCACATATGGTGTGTTTGATGGATGACTCGCGTTAACTCCGTTATTAACTATGTTAAAAACTTCCTCGTACGAAAAATATGTTGTATTCATTATATATGTTCATATGTTTCTCAATTTAAGACCCAAATTTATATATATGAAACAAAAAATAACTCAATTTTGTAATAAAATGATAAGATATTTATATAAAGTAATATACGTAAATAAAGTTAGCATTTGATAAAAACTAATTTTTGAACAGAGTTTAAAACATGTTATATAAGAGTATGACAAAGTACTTAATCACTAAGCAATTTACATATAACAATCCTTTACAGACTGTATAATTACTCAAACATGTTCAAACATGAATACTCAGTTAATCATCATTTAAAGACATTAAACTTTCCTACTTTATAAACAACGAATTTTGGTTATTATGTACTTACTTAACTTAGTATTAAGTAGATAATTTTCTTTATATTCCTTTCTTACTCTAAAAACTATTTAGTTGTTTTTTTTGTTTGTAAAATCACTACGAGTATTGTGTCTACGTAAAATAGTGAATGTGACTCTTGATGTTTGGGTTTCCAACAGATTTTATCAAATTTGACTTACCTAAGGAGGTATATATATGTATTTCAAATAATACGAATGATATATTATATTACCTATGGTATGTCTGTTATTAAAGTTTTCAAGCCAGGGCACTCAGCTCAATACACAGTACAGTAATATTATTCTATCTTTTCCATTTTGTATAAAGAATCTATTTGGTAATCATTTTCAAGCATTTACACTAAAAGGAGATGCCTATAAGTATAAATTAGGTATACATTACCTACCTACCACAAGTCTTAAAAATACAATGAAATAAATCTATTTCTATACTTACTTGCTTTATACTCACAAACTGCCAACTTCGTATATTAAGTTAAATGGACTCGGACTAAGCTTAAGTGCTATATTGTTATTTACAAACCCTTATTTTAGAACCAATTGAAGATGTTATCACATTAGAGTAAGATTTATTGAAGAATGTACTTATAAACTTCATTTTCTGCCATAATGCATTGATGAGATCGTAATATTTTAAAGAACTGTAAATATTAGTTCCATAAGACGTTAAAGTGTAAGTACATTATAATAAAATCAATTTGATCGTATTTTCCTTGTTTAACTTAACTATGACGCCGCCTTAACTGTGGATTCTAAAGAAGTAAAAACATTTCGTTTCAATCATTAAAGAAATGTCGTGGAAGTAAGCTGACAAATAAGCAGGTATTAATAAACAAATGAGGTGAAATCAAGTGATCGATGCCCCCCCGAGAGTAATAGGAGTTTTTCTAATACAAAATTTAAAGTTCAGAGTCTGTTTTCCCAACTTTTATTAAGTTTGGCGTGCTCACGCTCAGTCAATTCATTTAGTCGATGGATGTCGATTTATCATGGGAAAATAATAAAAGATTCGCCGTTCGATGGCTGGAGATTACCCGGTGGTTCTATTAATCATTTTGTGATTACGCAGATGTTTTTGGAAGCCGCCAATCTGGCTGATAAGTTGCGTAGCCATTTACGTGCTACGCCGCGTAGCAGCGCTACGAAACTAACTCGTAGACCCCGAAAGGATTATGCAAATACATCTAAATCGTTCTCGCAATTCGTGAACTAGATTGATGGGTTAGTATATTCGTAAGCACTCCTAGTTAGCTACAGCGTAAGTAAATATTAGAAACTCGAAATAGCGTCTTGTTTTGTTATGTAAATTTCGAGCCGTGCGGAAATTTCGTATGTGACTGACACAGGAAGACCGCCTTTTAGGAATAAGTATTTTTGTATTCACATCTTTTCACGAACAGGAATAAATAAACAGGAGTTATTATTTTTAAGAACAATAACATATGTACATTGTTGTATATTCATCGCACATTAGATAATACATTAGTATGAGTATAAGTTATGTATAAAACTTAACTGAAATAAATTACAATACATAGCACCTAGGTATATAAAGTGTAGCTACGCCTGTAGAAGGCAAGCTTTAACAAATCCAGCCTAAATGATTCTGATAAAATCGCCATTAAGTTTATCCATTACATAAGCTACAATTTGTTAGCGGGAAAATAACAACCTCTATTTAGGTAAAACGATAAAAATGTACACTAAATCAAAGTTACTACTGATTACCCGGGGGTACTTCAAACTCTGTTGTAATTACTAATTAAGGTTAAGTTGATACGAAAAATATTACTAAAACCAGCCCTGAGGGTTTCAAACGATCAATAGTAGCCTAATTAAGGTCCAATCAACGACCTCACAAAAATTTTGTCCATGTCGGTTCTGATTTGAGCGTGAAGAAGTAACACACGCACAACTTTCAATAATGTAGTTATTTTTATGTATTCATTTTATGACATAATCCGCTCAGCTAGCGGAGGCAATCGCATACCATTACGACGCGGTCAGTCCTTGGATGGGTAACCGAAAAGTGTCATTCCATTTTGGACGCTTCTGTGTAAATTTTAGGTCCTGACTGTTTATATAGTACGGCAGTCGTTAAGCCATGTCATAGGCCCTTTAGGCGGCTTGAAAAACTCTCGACACCAGAGTTGGCCACCCTCATTCGATAAGAAGATGGCATTATTATTCTTTATCTTTGGACTGGATTTGTTCCAACCTTCAGTCATTTGTACCGTTACAAAGTGAGCGAAGCTGCTGGCTTCTGCTGGTATTGAAATCGTGTTATGTTCATGAAATAAGTGTTTTATACATAATAATATACATGTTGCTATACCTAACTATCTATAGGTACATATACAAAGCTGAAGAGGGTTGAAGTCTGAACATTGAAAATATATTTTAAAAAAATAGTTGTTTGGAGATACTTTTGTCTGTTTATCTGTTTCTCTGTTTATCTGTCTATTTGCTCATCATGCAAAAACGGCAGAACGGATCATCAAGATTTTTGTATGTAAGTAGTATGAGGTCTTATGTCAAGGGTACTTTTTATCTTGTTGTATCCACAAGTAAATAAAATAAATAAATAAACCTTTATTATCTATCACTGTTTCAAAATTTCACATACATGCATGCAGGGTAACTGGTAAGTAGAACAGAAAAACAACGAAATGAATATAGTAATATTACACCTAAGTTGATCTCTCTCGACAATGGTAGTCCTCTTTTATAACGAGCTTGACTTGTCTAGGTCATCTAGTAAATATTTCTTAGCAACTTGACTACAAACTTAGAATTATGACTAAATTCTCCGTAAGTAAAACATTAGTGCGTAATAATTTATGAACAGAATATTATATCTACTTACTAATTAACTTATTGAGGCACTTTTATCATCAAAGATCAAAGGACACACTTAAACAAAAGATATAATTATGTACATTTTTATATTATATCTACATACAGAGACATACATACGAGTACATATTTTTATAGTACATATTTTTATGTTACTTATTTACTTAAAACGGTAGCTACCAATTTTATTAATTAAGATACACTTATATTAAGATACATATATGTACAAGTACATACTTATACAATCGTATGTCGTTCTCCTTGACGTGTCCAGCGGAGCAAGCAGTCAAAGGAACCTGGACTAGGTCGGACTCTCCGAACAATTATTGATGTGAGAATGTGGGAAGCAAACCCAACATAAAAGATGTCTGATGAAAACAACACTAGCGCAATCTCCGGAATCCGGATAGGGATTTATTTATATAATTAGCTTATATTAATATTTTATAAATGTATCTATATTAATTTTATTTAATTATCTCGGTGCAGACGTTAGAAGTCAAGTTTTTTATCTTTAGGATCTTTAGGATTAGGATACCTTTCTTATTTTTTTATTTTATCCATACCTGATACCGCATCTCTATTCATGGGAAAAGCACTCCATTGCATTACTGAACTGCATGTAATTCCTAGTATATCATTTGTTTGCCACATTAAGCTCTAAAATTATAATAATACGCCAACCTAACTTACAATTATTAATGCTGTTGTTTAGCTGTAAAATATTAGGATGTTGTTATAAAATGACAGTAATTGTGGTATTATTATCTGTATTATTTTGTTGGGCAGTGCGGCGGCGGGCGCAAACAACGCATTGCAGTGGTGCGATTGTAATCCACGTCCTAAGCCGAGTGTACAACACCCCGCCAGGGATGCAGGAAGGGTTACTTTAAAACTAGTAATTAACTAGTAAGATAAAATTAAAATTTAGGCTTGCTTCAACCTTTTTTGGATAGTTCATAATACCAACAATTTGGTTTATTAAATTTGTCAACAAAAGAGAAACTGAGGCTTTTGCTTCAGCCTTTTTAGGATAATACAGAGATAAAATCGCCACTTTTAAAATTAGTTGGAAAAAGAATCTCTTTTTAGGTATATTTTAACAACCTTTAAATTAGGTCAACCTGTAACTAAGTTAGTAAGTAATTTTATAATTCACTAAGTTATAAATTCTAAATAATAATCTAAATGTCGCGCACCTGTAACTATCACAGTTCTAAAACTTTGCAGGAATGTGTGCCGTGATTTTATTGTTGTTAATCAAGCTATCGACTGGGACACATGCAGGGAATTGGGGGAGACCTTTGCCTAGAACTGGGACAATATCACACAAGGCGAAAGTTTGTACGTGAGTGTGTGTGTGAGTAGGTATGTATGTTTGTTACTTAGTACTTAGATGACATGTGGGATGAGGTAGATTGGACCTTGGATTAACACTAGGCTACTTTTTATTCCGAACTAGCTGTCCCGGCAGACTTCGTACTGCCTCAATCGATAAATATAAGACCTAAACGTTTGTATAAATGAATGTCATTTTTTTTTTCCTTTTAAACCTTCCCTAGACCTCCACGAACATTTCAAGACTAAGATAAGATAAATCCGTTCAGCCGTTCTCGAGTTTTAATCAGACTAACGAACAACAATTCATTTTTATTTATAAAGATTAATGCGAGTAACACCGCGAGGCACTGCTAGTAGGTTAGTAAAAATATTTTGAAAAAAGTATTGAGCACTAGAATCCAGCGATCTTCAAAGCGAGAGTGAATCGGTTCTTATCGGGTAAGCACGCTCCATCTTAGGCCATAGCCTTTGCCTGCTATCAGGTAAACTATGGTCAAGTGCAAACCCGTTCAAGTTAAAAAAAAAAAAAAAAAAAATGTACAAGCCCGTTTTGGTTTAAAAAAAAAAGGTGAGTGGTTCGCCCTGTCACGCCCGCCCTGACTCCCTGGCCGAGTATCTCCGCCAGCGTGCCAACAGTGGTTCCATTGAATCAAAGAGAGGAATGGGCGCGCCTGCCCATTATTATCGGACCTTCGTCGTGATGGACCGCGCAATGCTGCTGCTTTAGATTAGATAACTTACTCAAATAAATCTTTCAGCACGCAGTTATTTTGTTAATGAGTTCTTTTTTTTTTACAAAAATCTGTGGGGGGCAAATGTAGGTACTTATTTATAGTTATTTAATAATGAAATGAGTGAAACTTGTGGGTTGATATTTGGCTTATAAATAATTCTTTTTAAATAGGTAAGTAGATGTTTTTATCTAATTTTAAGAAATTTGTTTTATTTTTCTTCCTTTGAAACTCGTAACTGATAAAAATGCATGTTACCTAATACCTAACTAAGGATAGTTTTAAACCATAACAAATAACTTTTTTCCACCAAATAAAAAAACCCGAATACATATCAACGGACACAATAAAAACACTCGTATTTCGTCATAGTTCCGATGTGAGATATCTCATCGTGTTCACAAACACGATGAGGTATGTTGGCACCTTGAGTAATAGCTGAACTTACTCCCATACTTTCTTGGATCAAGGATTTAGTTAACTAATAGTTCACCGAACAGTAAACCTCGCTAGATCATTTTGAGGTTCGTACCTACTCGTTACAGCCAAAAAAAACTGTTCGGAGAAAAAATATCACATCTATTTCTGTTAGACGCATTTAAAAAAAAAGGAAAAATAGCTATATACTTATACAAACCTAGAATTAAAAATTGACACAATTGCCTATTTTATACATATTTGCATCGGTTTCCCCACAACGAAACAACAGTAATCCCCTACTCGTAACATGGTTTCATCCCAAATCTCTGAAGACGTTTGTTCGAGACTTATTTCTTACTCAATCTTCTATGATAAATCAGAGAGTGCAGGAAATGAATCTTCAACTAGGTAGGTACACACAATAAAAAAAAACTTTATTGTCACACACATAAAGTATACAATACAGTCAATTTAACCACACAAGCTTACTAGCTTATTACACACAATACACTAGAAATATATACCACGGCTCTCACAATAAAAAAAACAATCAAAATCAGCAATTAAAAATAAATATTATAAAATATATAGCATATTTACTTTCTAACCTAAAAATAAACTCAACTAACAAAGTTTTGCATTTATTTTAGAATTAACCTTATTCTAGTGTTACCGCTGGCTACAGCTCTAAGTATCCCTGGATCGCAGGAAATAATTAGTTATTTAAATTTACTGGTTGTAACCAAATACAATTTTATAAGATTGATGAACAATAAATTATCTTTTCGTAGACGTTTTGTTCCATTCATACATAATTATGTTTCTATGAAATGAAAATAGTAACAAATTTGTTACCACAATATTTTTATATGCGCTCTTATAATTTATAAATGTATTTGCTATTACACAAATCGATTTTCCGAATTTCATGCAATCGGCTTGTTAATCGGTTAGTTAATAACGCTGCACCAAACTTTTCCTTTTATTCTCGGAACCATCCCCATGTCAAAAATAAAGGAGGAAAAAATATATATCATAGAACATCCAATCAAATTAGTTGCGATAAAACATGATATCGTCTAATTAAAAAAAAATGCAACCTTTTCACTATGGAAGCAAATTTAACCAAGTTGATGCAGAGACGATCGGCCAATCAAACATCCTTTACTAAATCTTAGAACAGAAAATTATGGCCTCATAATTTTGTATCATTCTTTTCTTTACCTTTTTATAAGCTTAGATTTTTATACTTGGTATTTTAGATTTCCTATTAAAAATGATAGATATCATTTGTAAGTTTATCAAGTACTTTAATTACGTAGGTTAAAAAAATATTTAAGTAGGTAAATATTTCGACCTCATATTTTTATATGTATGTACATATTATGTAGATTAGATAAATCGCTCCGTTCGATTTCGTTAAAAAGAAGCCTGTCAACCGAAAAATTGTTTTGTCAAACAATGTGTCCCTTAGGATAGAGCCAGAGTGTCCTTGCTACAATTTATTTTTTCTATTTTACTTTCACCTGACTCGAAGTCATTTGTTTTATATAAGTAGACATTTTTATATACCTACGAATAACTATATATTTGGATAAGTACCTACATATTACCGTTATTTTTCCTCATTTCACATTTGCACTATTTTGCTTGGTCTGAATCCTGATAATTTAGCCATTTTATAGTTCGGTAACAATATTATTGGAGGAGCTTCATAAAGTCTATCTAGGTTTTCACATATATGTGCCAATTTCTCAAAAACTAGATGAAACTACATCTAATTCAGTTTTCATAGATTTTATTCAAATTTTATATCTAGTTTCCTAAAATTGAGTTCCAGCGTGCAAAAGTGATAGGAAAGCTGTGCTGGGAGCGTCATCGAACAAAGTATTAACGAAATAGGTAGTATCTTTACCTAGGGCTCCTGAATATAGTGCGCGCAAGATAAACTCTACGTGTGACTGGGGCAGCACTTCTGCTAACGATTTTATTAGCTTACAAGAAGATATCTCGGTAAGTCCCTTTAGTAGATCTACCATTCAAAGAAGTACGTGGCTGTGTTTCTATTGGACCCATATTTCCACTAACCAGTTAATAAGCTCGTATGAGAGTGGCCCACTCTGATGTCAGAATTTTCAAACCACCCTACTGAATTGTACCCATACCGGAATGCGTCGACACAAACTATTTCCTCCGCTAGTTGAGTAACGGGTGCTTCGCTACAAGACATACTATATATTTATAGCGATGATGAGCACAGTGCAGTGATCGAAAAATGGTCGAAATTAATGCCACCAAAAGTCTGTAAAAGTTACAGTTTCGATTTGATCCGTGCACCAAGCTAACTTGCTCGAACTCAACTCCCGATACCTGTGACTACCAATCTTAATTAGCGAGGAAGATTTTTAATATATTCTCTTTATAACAAACTTTCTTGGGTATCTGGGAAATGGCGACATGAACTATGTGTCGTGAAGGGAAATCTACCACTATTCTTTTCTTAGGATCGTTACGTTAGGTTGTGCAAAATGTAGAGAGCGTACTTCTTCTTCTTCTTATAGAATGAGAGTGGCCAACTCTGGTGTCGAGAGTTTATCAAGCCGCCATAAAGGAAATAGATTTACGACTGCCGAACTAGACAAACAGCCTAATGAGACCCACTGCAGGGCATAGGCCTCCTCCCTATTACGCCAATACTCCCTGAAAACTAAACTAAACCCACTTACTATAGTACAATGATTATGATTGTCCACCTCCACCCCGAGTCGTATTTCTCATTACGGAGGAACATGTCGTGACTCCCCCGTAGTATTGTTTCATGGGGGTCTCTCGGGCAAAAGCGAGTACACGATTTTTGCTACACCGTTGAACGAATGCAAATCCACACATATACCTACTAATTTTAACATTAAGCATTTGGTGTTAGTGCTGGGTTGATCCGTCAGAACGATAAACAGACACGTTAACCACTTTTACAATTGTAACTTGAAAGATAGAGTAAAACTACTTCATGTTATTCTGAATTCTACCGGCTCGTAATATGTGATGTTCGTTCGTTCTGTTGATGTTTTGTAGGTACAAAATAATCATGTACATGTGTAATATTTAGCAATCTCTGGCATCCTATATCCTAGACGATGAACTACTTCCATTCACAATACAGGAATACCTACCTACCAACATGGTACAATAACTTGAATAGCATATTAATTAGTGGCATATTATAGTTGTAGTTGTAAGTTATTGTATGTAAATTCCTTTATAAGTTGCAAATAAACGTTTTTATTAATATTATAGACAAATAAATAATTTAATGTTATATGGCTTTTGTGTCCATAACGACTCTATACACTTGCACGTACTTTACACATGCATGACATAGAAAACCATCCGATGATGAGTAATGACAATTGATTACTTGCGCTCATTACGTAAGTATTAAGCATATTCTAAGTAATAGGGCCAAATTTCACACGTTCGTAAAGATTTTAAATGTGACCCTTTCATCCCTTAAATGAGGCATTTACATTTCTCCGCCCTTTACTTGTTCTGTCTGCGGCTAGGAAGCCTAAATAAATAGTTAGTGGGATTTTCTTGTCGACATTGACAAACTTCTCCGTACATTTCATTTTGTAGAAAATATATTATCCAAGACATTTTACTTGAAAAGCAGAGATGATTCATTTTCGCACTTTGTTCTAATATTTATGAGGTTTTGTGAAGTAAGTAGTTATTATACAACGCTTCAAGATTTATGGCTAGGATTTTCTTTTGAGTCGACGATGGATGATCCGTGGGCCCGCATCTGATTTATTTACCTACAATAATAGTAGTTTATGCAACTGTCATATAATGAAGGGTATTAAAACACGAGTGTGAGTTTATGAAACGAGCGCAGCGAGTTTCATAATAGTAACGAGTGTTTTAATACCTGTGTTATATGCAGTTGCATACACTACTTTATCTTCACTAGTTCGCTATTCATTTTTAACTTTTAATTTATTAAATTAAATTCACGCGTACGTGTATTGTCACAGTGATTTTGCCGCCATTAAAATCTAACCAATGAGAGCACAGCTGCGCGCATCAATAAAACGCGACTAACCTGATTGGCCCTACAATCAGGTTGGTCGCGTTTTATTGATGTTATAATGAGATATTACGATATCGATGTGGATATTATACAATCATGTGAAATTGCTTAAATTGAGTGTTTTGTTGTCTGCGCTATAACAGTAGTAATTATAAGTCAAGTATTGGAAACATAAGTAGAATGTTACAACATTAGTGTAGATAAAATATTTTGTGTTGCTTATTGTTATTTTGGCTGCAAGCGAAGATTTGAAGTCACAAGAAAGGAAAGATACTACAACGCACTTTATCAATACCGTTACCATCGCATATGAGTCGTATAAAATCAAAGGCGGCAAAGTAGGGCTGGCCATATTTTTCACAGAACAAAAAAAACTGTTATTTTGATAACTTATCCATAGATAATCATAATGGATGTATATTTATAATCTGTGGACTTCACAAAACAAAATAAAACAGCAACTCTACTTGAATATGATTATACAAGTGAAAAATACTATATATATTATGCTAGATTGCCGGCTTTGAATATAACTTTTCAAGAATGCCATGTTTGAACCCAAGGTATGCTAAGATTGCCGCTTTTGATACCAAACCTAATTCATGATTGCCATATTTGATTCTCACCGATATAGAGAAAAATAGGGCTGTCAATAATTAATAAAACATTGGTTTTGCTGTAAGTTTCATTTTCCTTGCATGAATAAAAATTGGTTTTAAATTAAAGGGAATTATCTAGTACCCACGACACAAGCGTTTGCTTAGTGTGGGGCTAGATGGCGCTGTGTGCAATGTCCCGGAATATTTATTTATTTATATGTATTTATTTATTTATTTAATTATTAATAGAAGAGAAAATTGCGTCATTAATCTTACTTAAGAACCTCAAAAATTCCGACTGCTTAACTGAAAAGAAAGAAACAAGATGATATAGCGGTCGGTACCCAATATCAAGATGATTTCAATAAAAATACTTATAAAAAATATCTTGTTTTTTTTTCTTTTCAGCTAAGCAGTCGGGATTTTTTATTTTTAAAATTAATCATCTTTATCAAACTTAAACATGTAACTCCACGATTTCATGAACAGCCTCATTGCACATATTTTCTACGCTTTCTGGAGCCACTAGGGTCTCCTGAGTTTCAAAGAGTTCTTTGTAAAACACTAACGATGGTGCATCTTCCCATTTAGACCCATAATGTTTCTGAAGCAGTTTCTTTACGTCCTGTAATTTATTTTTATTTACAGGTACAATCTTTGGCAAAGGCTCTGGATTTATCATAGATATACATTTTCCACGCTGACAAATGTTTTCAAATTTACCTAAATCACTTTTATAGTTTAGTTCTCCACGAACTAGTACATTTCCAGCTTTATTGGATCTTCTCAGTAAAAATCTTTTGCAGTCTTTAAACTGGATTGCCCAAGAAGTGGTCTGTTTTAACACTCTTTTCATGGCTTCTCTCCAATTGCTTACAACAAAGTCACTTCCGATTTTTATTACACTCGATGATTCCTTTATAATTTCCGTTATTTCATCTGGATGCGTTATGACTTCTCTTTTTTTTAGTTTCCTTTCAATCACACCAAACACTCGATCAGCGGGCATGAAAGAATGCCCAGTCACAGGGAATACTAATTCAATTTCTTTAATTTCGGGGTTTTCTAACAACCATTTGCAGCAAGTTCCCAAAACTATACTGTTCTTGTTTTGGCCGCCGCAACCGTCGGCGACCAAACGAATCTCAGTGATGCCTGTTTTATCTGTTACATTCAGCCTGTGATATAGTGCGGATGCAATAAGATTGGAATCTTTTTGATATTTATTTTCAGTGCAATAATATGCAAAAACGTTTCCTGGGGTCAGCGGATCTTTAGAAGTGCCCTCTACCATTGTAAAATTATAGTAGTATATTTGTCGACTATAATAAGTCGATTGATCGGGTAATTTGGGCAAAGGCAAGTTCTTCTGGCAATCGAATGAAATTATCTTGATGTGATCTTCAGCATATCTCAGTTTTTCGAAAAAAGCCTTGGCTCTCAGAGTGTGAATACGTTTTTCGATGATTAGTTTACTTTTCTTAAAAGAATCTGTTTCGATCTTAATTTTTTCGGTCAGTTCTAGACAGGTGGAACACACATCTGTTTTTGGCGTTCCAAATCCGATATTGTAACAGGTGTTGAAAATTCGGCGAAAATATGACTTTTTCACCAACGGATGGGCGTCTTCTTGGGCTTGGTACATTTTGTACAATGTTGACACATTTAGTTCGGAAGGTAAATATTTTCGTTCGGCTTCCTTTGATTTCCTGCAATAATGAGAATCTGTGCATTGCAATTTTGCAATAAAGTTGTGAATAGATTCTTTTCGTTTCAGAAACTTCCCTGTTTTGCGGTCTCCTCCACGATGCTCCACACCAACTTCTCCGGCGTAATAAAAAAGTTTCATCACATATGCTACTCGGTGTTTGGTGATACCAAAAATATTCAAAAAGAATTTTTGGCAGATAGGTATTCTTTTTTTATTAACCATCACTCCATACTTAATTGTTGTCTCTTTTTTTCCTTTATATTTGTGTAGATTTTTACTGCTGCGGTTCGTTGGCACAATCTGACATAACTTTAGTAGGATAGCATCTTGATCTTTCTTGTTGGCATGTGAATAAAAGTTTTGGTGTATTCTCAACAACTGGGCCGTCGTTATTTTATTGCATTGAAATGATGGCGAGTTGTGGTCGCAACAGCGATGCGGTAAGCTTTTGGATTCGTACCTGAACAAATATGAAAAACTTTAATACAACGCTACTATTTTAAGTAAATAAATGATTTACTTAATGAACAAAAGACATTCCTAAGTTACTATCAAGAATGAAAAATGTTTATATGAATTAAAAAATAATTTAAATATATATATAATTTTAAATAAATTTAATATAACATAATTGTAACACATACTGTAATATAAAAAATATACATATATATTAATATAAAATTTCATTAAATATTATTCATATAAAATAATTAATAATACAATTATTTGAAATCCTTGAAACAAAGAGACCTTTGCCAGTCAGGTTATAAAATAATTGAATAAAAAAACGTACTCTCTGGCTGTAAAAAAAGATAATAAAAGACGTTAACTAATTTTGTTGGAAAAATTACCTGGATATATATTATACGAGTAGTTATTTCTCCAGTACAAAATCGCGCCAGCAGGCAATCCGATAGCTATTAAACAGTGACAACCCTATAGGTGATGTTTGCATACAACTTACCTCTGTTTTTTCAACAGGTTTTTTTTCCATTTCTCGGGGTTACTGCTGCGTTTCCTTGCAGAGTTATTTGTAACTGGTTGTGGACTTTGCTCCATAATAAAAATTAACAATAACTTTCTAGAAAACCATTAATAATGCAATAAAACCCGCAACAAAGTTTGCTTGGAAACCGCACAATCCGCCATATTGTGGCGTGACCTAGTAAACGCTTCTGATTGGTTGACAAAGCAAGATTGCCAGGTTAGGTCGTTATAATAGAAAGATTGACACGTTTGATCCTAAACCCAGTTTTCGATTACGATTTTGAAGCGCATATTGCCGTCTTTGATTGGGACTGGTTATTTTGTTATGTTTTATTTAAAAATTTCTGTGTTACCATATATTTATTTTAATTTTGCTTACTAACCTACTTTGCCGTCTTTGATTTTATACGACTCATATGTAATGTTTACGTGAAACGTTCTATTTTGGCGCATGATCTTCCTGATAAGATAAACGTATAGATAGCGAGGTAAAGTATAAGTAAGGAGGTACAAATCCGATAACCGGAAGCTTACCTGCTTTACTTCAATGCACGCTTCATAATATTTGCTCTGTATGAACTTTGCGGATAATAAGTTTTCTTCTTTGTCAAAATAGCGAGAACCTTTTCGCTTTTCCCTATTAGAAGTGTAGTAAGTATGTCTCTTAGCTACTTCAACTTCAACCAAAGTAGGTTCGGAGAATCAAAAGTTTTCCCAGAGCTTATTTTAGTGACTAAGATAAAATTAAAGTACAATATTTAGTCGGCGTTTACTACAAGATCCATGCAGAACCGGTTGCGTTTGAATTGGCATTATAATAATTTCACAAACATACTCAATTGTTAAATAAAAAATAAAATTGATAGCAATATATTTGCAAAAATGCTTTGTTCAGTTCAATGATTCTTTCACTAAGATTTTGTAGCATCATTATGCATTTATTATTAATAAAACATTAGTCTGTATTATGTTAATCGGAACTAACATGGAACAAACCCAAACCCCGTAAGTACATTGTTTTTCATCTAAACAACTAACTGGCCCTCTAGCGAAATTTTTCTGAAATGCTTCACGATCAAAGAATCCCTTCGAAGGTACCAAGATTGCAATTTACAGGGTACTTTGGTTCAAATTCTGCAAGAATAAAATGGAACTGATAGTTTTTTCGGAACTCTACCTAGATGACGCCACCGAATTCAAAATGTGTTCACTTCGCTTCCTGAAAAAAAATTACAAAATGATCAGTTTGTAAAAGAAAGTAAAATGAGTGAATTAATGGAACACCGTTTACAATATCTTTATTAATATTTTCAAAGCATAGCAACTATTTTCCTGAATGCAGTCGTAACTTATCGATTAGGCTTCCAAAATACTGCGCATGCCTGATATAGGTGTGGACAGAGCCGTGTAAACTGAAAGGCTGTGAACTGTTTCGAATAGATTATTATTGCTCGTTTTTATATTGTTTACTTTTTTATTTTGTATTTAAACGTACCAATAGATCTTATGATGATGACTAGGAGCAGAAACTTAGTATAAAATAGTGTATAAGATATAGATAAACATGGGCAACTCTCAGGCAAACGAAAAACAACCTAAGGCTGGAAAATCACCCCAAGCTAAGAGCAAAAATTTTATAAAAAATTACAGAAAATCCCCCGGGCGGGACAGCAAAAAACATGGCAAGAAAAAGGGCGATCAGAAACGAGAAGCGATCGACAGGGAGTGTGATAAAACGCCAGATTCGGATACGGCGGAGGTTATCGAAGCATCGGATAACGACACGGGCGAGTGGGCACGCGAGGGGGAGCGCAGTGTGTGCGCGGGCGCAGTCGGCGAGGTAACGGTGAGCAGGTGCGGGCGGTCGCTGACCCGCGCGCCCGCGCAGCCCGCCTCGCCCGCCGACCCCTCCTCCTCCGACTCAGTGTTCACGGAGGTGCTCACGCCGCTCGCCGCCGTCGAGCTCAACCACGCGTACTACTCCGCCGAGAGCGACGCCAGCGCGCCCGACGAGCCGCGTTCTCTCGTGCCCATAGACATGCCGCAAGACGCGGCCTCCGCGCTGCCCGCCGACGACGCGGAAAAAGAAGAAAAACATGACGTTTTCGATGACAACAATGACAGGGAGGAAAATGAAAAGGTTATGGGCGCCGCATTATCGCGCGGTCGCGGGGACTCGGCCAAGCAGAGCGGTCACGAGTGCAACCATGAGTTCCAGGAGAACCGGCTGAAGGCGGCGCCGGGGCAGACCTCCTTCACGGTGTCCAAACACCGCCGCGTCGCGCTGCCGCCCGTGGCCTGCGAGCCGCTCACTCTGCTCGACCATACCTCGGGTTAGTCTCACTTCTCATTCGCGCACTTGCATCTTACCACCACAATCATTATAATTCACCTCGCACGTTGGTCTACATCTTCTCCTCTGAGAACTAGTTACTTAATATTGTCCTGAAAATGTTAGAAAAGTTTGTGCTCGTAAACGATAGCAGCATAAAGATATTAAAAGATTAAATTATTAAAATATTTCTGAGTACCCATTGATAGAATTTTAAAGAAAATACCAATATACTGAAGTTAGCACCAACTCTACCACATACACACTGAATATATCTATGATCTACATTATCTGCTGTTAGTACTATCTACGAATCTCGTTTTTCTCACCTTATATTCTCAAAGATAAGATTTATCTTGACCCTGTACCCTGCTTTACGTATTTGATTTAGTTTTAGATAAAATAAATAAATAAATAAATATTTCAGGACATATCACACAGCGCCATCTAGCCCCATACTAAGCTTACGCTTGTATCATGGGTACTAGATAACGGATATAATACATGTATACTTTTTTTTTTGTAAATACATACTTATTATACATATAGAATATTATATATATATATAGATAGTTTATTATTTCGTTTATTATCAGGTATTTACGAGATTCATCGTAGAGATTTTATCTTGTCAATAACATTAGACTAATTAAGTAGATAAATATCACCATAGACGCATTTTCAAATTCTCAAATAATAATTATACAATACATACAATAATAAAGACGCCATAAATTCTATCTGAAAATAGGGCCTTCAAACTCATTCAACTTTCTCAAACTAAATCTCCAAACGTTTTTTCCTGTTTACTTCGCAAGACTCTCTCACGATACTAAGTTACTCACGATCGTATATTTTCCTACGTCATGCGCCACTTTTCGTGTTCTGTAAGTAGGTAGGTACTTCGGCAGTTTGTTACCGTTCAGTTGTTTTGTTGGTACAATGGCCGCAAACCAGTTTGTTGATACTACCTCGCTTCATTGGTCGTGGACGATCGTATTTAATCGTATGCGCAACGCTGCAGTAAGTTAAATTTAAATATACGACAATGCATTTTGGAACAAGGCGTACTAAATACATTAAAATAATAATTATAATTGAAACTCGACAAAGAATTTATACTTAACTAGTGGGTGCTCGCGGCTTTGCTCGCATTAAGAAGTAAAACTTGCATCCCCTATTTCACCCCTTTAAAAGTAGAATTTCCAATAATCCTTTCTTAGCGGATGCCTACGTCATAACATCTACCTGCATTCCAAATTTCAGCCCAATCAGTCCAGTGCTGTGCGTTGATAGATCACTATATCAGTCAGTCACTTTTAAGTTTAATATATTTACATAGATTGATTGAATTTTAACTGAAGCAAAGGCATTCCCTTAACTGAAATGATAATGAAAGGTTTTGAAATGAGATTCCCGAAGATCATCTCAGCTGATTTTGATTTAGAGGCTATAGGCAGGTAACAGAAATTATACTAAACCCTAAAAATTAAATTTTAAATGCAATCTTTTAAAATTCAAAATATTCGTTTTTTTATGATATCGAAGGATACTCTTGTATCTTGTTGTTGGGAGCCGAAAATACTCTTGTTAAGTTGGCTTTAAATATGTAGTCAGTTTGTGGAAACCTTTTTACGTGCACCTACCTCTTCTTAAGATGTACATTGCTAGGCAAAAACAAACTTTAAATATATTGTTCTAAGGTGTATTATAACGCTAAAATTAGTAGTTACTCGTAGAGTAATTTGCAGCCAACTATAAACGAGATTCAATTTAGATTAGAATTCAACAAAAACAAAATGATGACTCGAGTTGATGGTATGAGCCTTAACGTAGAAATAGTTCGGATGCTGTTTCAGGTAGGTACTCTAAATTATATGTAGTATGAGTATGTACATGCGTACAAATTATATGTACCTCCCTACTAAGCTATATGTTTCATTTATTAGTAGTGTTTACCTAATAATTATTTAGAAAATAGGGATAACAAATTCAAAGTTTCTCTCACATCGCTTAATCTAAATATGTACATTCGACATCATTGACATTAAACATAAAAAGGATAAAAGGGAAATACTGGTAGAGTGAGGCAATTTCTATTGGGTAGGTAGGTGCATAAGTAAAACGTTTGAGCAAAACCCGAAACCTGCGCCAAGTCCTAAAACGTACATACAACATATCTAGCTCTAGTCATGATCTATCTCAATATATTTTATAAATTACATTTTCAACCAATTTTAGCTACATATACCTACTCATAATAAGTACCTATATTACATTTTTCTATGACGACTGATGATGAACGACTGGTGTACTAGACAAACAGCCGTAATAATACTTACCTACATGTTTTTAGCTTTTCTTTACTTGTGCTTGTCTATATTTGTAAGAATAAAATCAATCATTCAATCAAATATACTTTATTGTACACCAAAATAAAGAAAACAATTAACATAAAAAAGTGGAAGGTAATCAGGGACATTAGGCGACCTTATCACTAAAGTGATACTTACTCACTCTTTTTACAATACAATACAATATCTCTTTATTGCACATCAAAATAAATTACAATATTAAAAGGAGTTAAACTATAAATAAATGTACAAGTGGGCGACCTTATCACCTTGAATGATCTCTTCCAGGCTTCTCTCTCTTTTTCTTACTTTTCTTCCTGTATTTCCCCAGAGGTGGACCGGCGTCACTCGAGCGTGAGCGACGTGTACATGTCTGACTCCAACGTGCTGCGGAAGGTGGCCTCGCTGACCCTGGACAAGCACTCCGAGGCCAGGGTCGTGCGACCCAAGTTTGTGCCCGACAAACTCGACTTCAGACTCTACGAGAAGTTCGAGGGTAAGGGATTATGACACGCTTTTATTAAGTCGTCTTGTAACTATTTATCTATCTACCTACATTAAGCTAATTTTACAAACGAATGTCCAAAAACTATGATAATCCGTTGCTTCCTTATCTCATAACCCTTTGGACCAAAGTAGACACCGCTTTATTTAGCGGGTGAATGAACGTCATGATAACACACGCTTATCTGTTACGAACAAATGGCCCATAATTTCTTATCTCGATTAATCATCATTCTCATTAAGATAGTGGTTTACACCTAAGGCAGACGTGCGTACGTGACCTAAAATTGTGAACTAAACAAATTATAGCAAAATGCAGTTATCCACCAATCGCGTTAATTTCACGAGTTCGACAGTGGCGCAGTTCAATTATATGAAAATACTGAGTCAATATCGACCAAAAGACAAGAAGGTCGTTCAAGATATCGTGACCATCCTGGGCTTGCACACAGATGATGTTGCAATATTTGGTATCAGAGGACTAGAATACACGGAACCGACACATTACAGTGCAGTTGAGAGCAAAACCTGCAGATCATTAGAGCTTTATGTTCAAAAGAAATTGCAAATTAACGTGGAAAAAAATTCAAAATGGTTCATAATAGTTTTGAATTTCAATAAAACTATAGTAATTATGAGTGATTTGAGAACAAACGAGCAAGTAATCGTGTTTGAAAGTACTTTTTACGAGATACAAATTAAAAATTATTGCCATTTCTGCAAAGAACAGCTTCGACGTAAGTCATAAACTTTACTATGTTAGTATTTTAGTATATATAAATAGTATTGTGCTTACCAAAATTCATCATCATCCTTATAAATTTATAACTGAACGTACGATTTAAAACTGGCGGGCACGAGTTAATTTGATTTCCCTCCTTTTTCGTTAAGACTGGCGCAAACGCAGCTATTGGTCACCGTCAAAGTCAAATTGACTTACTTGTTGACATTGACAGTCTGCACGTCAAAACAAAATAAACGAAGTTCAGTGTCCACACCTTAGGGTATTTTACCCTAAATTTAGGGCATTTTTTCGCGTTTAGGGTATTTTTTAGGGTAGAAAATTACTTAGGGTATTTCTTAGGGTAGATAATTGTTTAGGGTATTTTTTCAGGGTAAAATAAATATATAGAGTAATTTTAGAGAACGCGTGTTTCCGAACGTACTAACTTGTCGTGACTCTAGCAATAGACAACAATCTATTTTTCTCTTTCACACTCGAAGGTTTGTATATACGCGGAAGAGAGATAGGTATAGTATCTCTACCTAGTCTGTGGTATCGTGTGCGGACTGCGCTGCGGAGTGAGAGAAACCGGTTTATTCATGTTACTGTCACCCACCACCATCTTTGTTTGTTTACATTGCTTACGCGTTTAGAGCATTCCTAGGAGCGAAACAAAAGAAGTTAGTAGAGAGATGCCTCCTGAAAGCACGAAATACAAGCAAAAATATAGCCGCCAATGGGATACAGACCCTGTACTGAAAGGTAAGTGCTAATATAAAAATATTCTAGTAAGATTCTAGTATTCTTTCTTAGGAGCATCCGTTTAATAGTAATCGTGATCGGATTCCAATAAGTGTCGTGTTGCATTATTGTAATACCTAATTATAAGGCAAGTAAGATGTTAAACAAGAACTAAAAGAACGTGCAGGCAGTTTCATTTCATAAAATCTAATACAAGATTTTAAGTAAGACCTCTCACTCGGCGCATGCTTAGACTAGACGAACAGTAGGTACCTAAGCTTTCCAGTTGTACCTACGTAGTACCTATTAATTCCATCCATGGCTCGCTCAGACACACACACACATATAAAGCGTCACTCTGACTTCTGTCAATCAGTCAATCACACACATTCGGTCTCAGCTCAGTGTTACCAAGTAAATGAAATTTACCTAAATATGGAGAAAAATTACTATTTGATGTTAAAAGCCTGTTTTTTTTTTAGATTGGATTGCTCCGGATCCTGCCGGAGAAAATAATGCATATTGCAAATACTGTCGAGTATCCTTAGTCCCGCATAAAAAGAGCCTACTATATCACGCTCAGAGTAAAAAACATAAAAAAACTGTTTCTCTTAATAAGACAGCAAAATCATGTAAACAAATCACATTTCAAAAGGTAATACCAGCTGAAAGGAAAATTGCCGAATTGAAGATAGCCGCATACATTGTCGAACATTCTTCAACAACAAATGTTGACCATTTGGGTGAAATGCTCCCCAAACTTGACCCCAAATCCGAAATTTTAAATAATATAAAACTGCATAGAACTAAATGCACTATGTTAATAAAAAATGTTCTGGGTCCATGTATGTTTCAAGATCTACTGGAAGAAATCGGAAACTCTCCTTATTCCATAATTGTTGATGAGACTACTGATATGACTACCACAAAGGTATTATGTATGATGATTCGCTTTTTTTCAAAGAAGAAGAATGATTTGGTTACAACCTTTTATAGAATAGTCAAAGTTACAGATTGCGATGCTACATCTCTTTACAATTTAATTTGCTCCACTCTGCAAGAAGATGGACTTCGTGTCGAAATGTTAGTTGGCATTGGTTTAGATGGAACTAATGTCATGATAGGAAGAAATCATTCCCTTGCCGCTCTTTTGAAGCAAAAGTTACCTGATCTGATAGTGATAAAATGTACAAGTCACTCCTTGCATTTATGTGCAGAAAAGGCGGCGGCAACTCTACCACGTCAACTTGAGTTTCTGATACGTGAAACGCATAACTGGTTTGCCTACAGTTCCAAACGTCTGGATGCATATAGGGATCTATACGAAACAATGAATAATAGTAGGAATCCAAAGAAAATTGCAGGTTTCTGCGGAACTCGTTGGTTAGCACGATACAACGCCATTACTACAATCCTTGATCAATGGGAAGAATTGAAACTATTGTTCTTACTCTCAAAAAGGGAAGACAAATGCTACATGGCAGAAAAAATACATGATATAATGAAATGTCCTGTATTCAAATGCTATCTTAATTTTTTGAAAGAACGACTGAAACCCGTTACCAGTCTCAACATGTTATTTCAGAGTGAAAATGTAGAGTCTGTTAAATTACTGGAGGACGTTTATTTGTTATTGAGAGGATTACTACAAAAACTAGTTGTACCCTCACAACTTGAGAAAGTGAGTGACAAAGATTTAATAACATTTGACTTCAGGCAATATTTAATGCATACAAGTGCTATTAACCTTGGACATGACACCGAGACCCTGTTGCGTGAATTAAATGAGAATGAAGCGTTCGAGCTTCGTGACCGTTGCAAAAACTTTATGGTCACTTTGTGCTCTGAGGTGCAAAGTAGAACTCCTGAGCACATTCATATATTGAAGTCGGTATCATTGCTGACCCCACAAATTGCCACCTCGCAAGTGAAACCTACTCTAACACTTTTTCTGCAAATGTTCCAAAGAGAGGAGGTTTATGGTAATAAGACTGAAGCAGAATCCGAATGGCACAATTTGCATCACAAAGAATGGAGGAATACGTTGTCCAGCGTATCATTTTGGGCTGAGGTTAATAACGATTTAGATGCGGGAGGAAATAAGAGGTTCGCTGCCATCTCTAAATTTGCTTTGGCTGTATTGTCAATGCCGCTATCAAATGCTACAGTGGAAAGAGCTTTCTCCATTTATTCGATTATCAAAAATAAGCTTCGGAACCGGCTATCTCTTGAGATGTTACAACATTTAATGCTGGTGAGGTACAGCTTAAAAATAAATTATAAGTCTTGCGTTACATTTACTCCGACAGACGCGATGTTGAAAAAGTTTACGAATGAAATGTACGATTTCAAGAAAAAAGTTACTGCAGATGACATAGAAGCCCAGGCTACAATGGATGCATTCCAAGAATGTTTAGAAACGGTGTAGTATTAAGCTATTAAATTGGATTTAAATGTAAATTGATTTGTTTTTATTTAAAAAAAATTGTAAAAATAATTAGGGTAAAAAAATAATAAAAGTGCTTAATTTAGGGTAATTTCGCCGAGCGTTAGGGTAAAAAAAAAATCTGTGGTGGCAACACTGACGAAGTTCCTTCTCGATTCTGCATAATTTGTGTTTTAGTTTTTAGTGAAGTTTTTTTCGTTTTGTTAGTTAAGAATGTGATCAAAGTTTAATGTAAATACATTTGTCGTGCAGGGCAAATGCTCCTGAACTGGTTCGTGTCGTCAGTTTCCGAGAACAGCCACCTGAAGACACAAGATCTGAAGAACCTTGGCATTCAGTACTGCACTCACCTCTTGGCTGCTGGAGTTCTCAGGCAAATATCTGATAAAGATGCCCCTACGGAAAATATATTCAAGGTAACATCTGCATAAAAGAAATACGAAAGATACCCGACTTTACTTTTTATTTAACTGATTAATATGAATGAGCAATTCTACTTGTCATAAATTTTTCATTCCTTTACATTTAAGTATAAGCTCTTTTTACATTTTTAAAGCAAATCTAAATATATTTAGGTTATTGTTTAAAATTAAATTAAAACATTATAGTTGACTCCTAAAATTGGAATTGGAAAATCACAGATAAGGAGCAAACATAAATGATTACTTAAAAACTTTATTTGCATATTTCAGCCAAGTTTAATGTACTACTGGGCTCACATGGAGACTCCAGCGTCGCAGCCGGTGACTCCGGGCCGCCTGCCGCCCGCCGCCTGGCCACCCGACAGAGACCAGCCCTACTCGGCCACTGACAACTGCTACAACCTTGATAACAACAAGTTCTTCAGCCAAAACAACAATGAAGAAGTCAGTGATATTACAGAAGCCAAGACAGTCATCTCACAGTTGAAAAGAAAACTCCAGGAACTAGAATACCAGCTGGAAAAATATAAAATAAACAATAAAATTGAAGCACTCAACAAGAGCCTAGAAAAAGACTATATTGACCTAAATACTTTAAGAAACAGAACTTTACAAAGCAAAGACTTGCAAGCATCCAATGTGGCCAGTGATACAAACAAACTAGAAATTAAACCTGTGATAAACATACCTGAACATGCCCCTGTGAGGACAGATGTGAATATTGATAACAAATTAGATGTAAGTAGCCTAGATAGTAAAAACGAAAAGTTTATCAAAGAAGTAACTAGTACAACTGAAGTAATAAGATCTGATAAAATTGAAAACTATTGTAAGTTAAATAAAAGTAGAGAGTACAATAACAGAAGCTTTCGAAAGTCGAAAGGTACAGAAGATGATGATCAAAGAGATGATTTGAGTGCGAAATTTGAGGATACAATAAATGACAATATTACTTCTGACTCAGCCAAATGTGATAGTTCATCAGACTCCTCATTCCGCAGCATCATCTGCACATCTACACACTTGGTGACTGATGTGGAGAATCTTTCATATCCACGAAGTGATGATTCAATATTCAAGAATGATATCATACCCAACCAGTCCCCTCCAACCCAAGTGTTATTTTCAAATGTTCAATACAAGGACCCCGTAGCATATGATGGACATAACATCATATCACTGGAGCATGACAGCTTAATATTTATAGAGTCTGAAGTTAAAAAGCAGTCGGCAGAAGCTTCACCAGAAGAATCCCATGCTTCAATAACTCCAGTCCCGGAGGGACCTGCTAGTGATAAGTGTACTGAATCAATGGATATGGTTGCTAGGAATAGTGTAGCTAGTCAGGCAGTGGTGACTCCGCCCCCGCCCTCGCCGGGGGTGCCACCCCTGCCCCCGCCGATGCCAGGAACAACTGAGGAAGAACTGGAAAATGTTGAGAAACTTCCTAGTCCTGAGTTTAAAGTCCCGTTACCACCGAAAGCTGTGTCGTCTTCATTATCAGACGTAAAAAAACCATCACCACAATCTGGACATTCTGCATTGACCATACTAGAAGTGGGAGCCACACACACTTTAAATGCAGGACCACCAACACCTCCTATGCCAGATATGGTGTCTCCACCAAGTATAACGCCAGGAATAGGCCCACCGCCGCCTCCTATGCCGGGAATGGATCCTCCTATGACTGGAATGGGCCCGCCGCCACCGCCAATGCCGGCAATGGGCCCACCACCTCCGCCCATGCCAGGAATGGGGCCTCCTCCGCCGCCTATGCCTGGAATGGGTCCACCACCGCCGCCTATGCCAGGAATGGGTCCACCACCGCCGCCTATGCCAGGAATGGGTCCACCGCCCCCGCCTATGCCAGGAATGGGTCCACCACCGCCGCCTATGCCAGGAATGGGTCCACCGCCCCCGCCTATGCCAGGAATGGGTCCACCGCCCCCGCCTATGCCAGGAATAGGTCCACCGCCCCCGCCTATGCCAGGAATGGGTCCACCACCACCGCCCATGGCGGGTATGACGCCGCCGCCGCCCCCGATGGCCGGCATGGGCCCGCCGCCGCCACCAGGCCCCGGGCTGGGCCCGCCGCCGCCTCCTGCGACGTACTCTGGCCCCGTGCCCTTCCCCGCCCCACCCGCAGGTGGGTGGAATGTGCAGAGAGCGAGTAAGTATTGCCTGACGCTTCCAACGCTTGCAGCCTCATCAAGTTAAACCAGAAAATAATTCCATTTCCTTTTTCAGCACTAAGAAAAACGCCGGTCAAACCAGCTGCCCCAATGAAGCCCTTGTATTGGACAAGAATATTGGCGACGCAAGCCCCGCCAGCATGTCAAGGGGAGTTCGACGCGAACAGCGTCAAACCTCTTTGGCTCGAAATCGAAGAGGCGAAACTCGACAATATTGACGAATTTACGGACCTCTTTTCGCGACAAGTGGTCAAAGCGCCAGTAAAGAAAAAAGTCGAAGTGAAAACAAAGATCCAACCAGTGAAGATATTAGACAGCAAACGGTCGCAGAATGTTGGCATCCTCGCACAGAGTTTGCACGTGGAGTTCTCAGAGATTGAAAACGCCATCTACAACTTTGATACGTCTGTTGTTAGTTTAGAGGCGTTACAACAGATCTATGAATTGGTAAGATAACTTTTTTACATAACTACAATTTGGTATTTGATTATTATTCATTTTTACACAACTCTGATTAAAGATATTTATTCAAAACCACTTACTAAACACATAGGGAATTAAAAGAACAACTCTTGGTTCTCTCTTACTTTCTCTGGTTGGAATGGCCATATCGAACATACATATTTATCGGATGATATCTTATACATTTTCCTTTCCAGCGAGCAAATGACGAAGAGCTGTCAATGATCAGAGAGCACCTGAGCAAGAGGCCGGAGGTCCCCCTCGACAAGCCGGAAGCGTTCCTGCACGACCTCTCCGGAATACCACACTTTGCAGAGAGGATATCCTGTTTCATGTTCCAAGCAGAGTTTGAGGACTCCGTCAGCACAACCATGCACAAACTCGACAACTTGAAACATACTTGCGAGGTACAAAAGTTTGAGTGTTTCCCTTTTATTGTTCATTTGCGTTTTGAATTGTGATACAAATACAAATTATTTATTCATAACTCAAGTTAGAAGCAGATGTACATGTGTTGTTTACAATAGTAAACATAATAAAATACAATGCAATATAGATTATGTTATGATATGAAATGTATGTATGTTTGTCCCATATAGTTAAAAACAAACACCTGAACAGAATTCGATAAAATTTGGTATGATATTATATTGTTATATTGGATTAACGTGCGTTGCTGATAAATGTGAAGCGAAGAGAGTGAGTGTAATTAAATAATAATTAGATATACATACATATGTAGTATAAAAAATGTTAAGTATTGCAATTTTTTGTATTGTGCGTTAATCTAATCTCTACATAATTATGATTTTTGTAACGAAAAATCTTGATTTTATCGTCAGAACGTTGCTGATAGTATGTAACTGTGTTCCGGAACATATTCATTTTTTAATCATATCATTGCATCATTAGTTAGGTACTTATTATGAATTATTTAACAGATTTTAATACCTATCTTTTAATTGTAATTGGTACAACATAAATTTTTTTATCATGTTACTGCCTTAGAGTCCTTTTTTTATGTAGAAATTCTCACATTTCTTCTGTTGTTCCAGTTTCTCCTAACGAGCGAATCTCTAAAGAAGTTGTTTGCGATCATCTTGACTCTGGGCAACTACATGAACGGAGGGAACGGCCAGCGCGGGCAGGCGGACGGGTTCGGACTAGAGATACTTGCCAAACTCAAGGATGTCAAGGTAGGGATTATTTAATCTATTTTTTATGGCGTCTGCGGTACGTACTGCCGCAATTTCGCCAATATTTATTCTATTGGATATACTCTGCTAGTAATAAGTTTTTGTTATGACACTTAAAGTAATCAATTTGGTGTCATTATTTAGATAATATTAATTTCTTTTCTTACAAAACATAAATAATGTCCATTAACACGCTAATTTTTGCAAAAAAGTCAGAAAAGTAAATTTTTAATGTTTTGTTTTTGACTAACAGTTTAGTTTGTTATTTTTTTGACATATTTAGATTAGATTGTAATGCTTTTTCTTATTTTTTATTAATATGTAAAATTGCTATATATTGCTATTGCCCTTCAAACAAGTATTTTTTCATGCGTGGAGGAAAGAATTATTCTCTAAAAATAAAAATGGCCGCCATTAAAAAAATGAGGGGGTTGCGAACCCTATTATGGGGGTGATTTGTTGATAAAATTGACTGTTTTACACGCGTGTCAAATGACGCTAGTGCAAGTACAAACACGCTGTATAACTCGGTTGTTTGTTGTCACGTCCCTCGCTGTCCCCAGTCTGACTTGTAACTGTGGAGTTATGAATAAATAACTTGTATTTGTATAGTCGACTTTATTAACACTGTTTATTTATACCTACCTTAATTTAAAGATGTAGTATTCCTGTATCTATTTTATTGAGTAGTAGAATTAAAGGCTATTTTTATTTATTTGTACAGTCGAAGCAGTCGACGGTGACGCTGCTGCACTTTATAGTGCGCACGTACATGCGGCGCGGGGGGTGCGGGGGCGGGGCGGAGGGCGGCGCGTTGCCCGTGCCCGAGCCGGGCGACGTGGCGCGCGCCTCCACGCTCGACTTCGCGGACGTGGCCGCCAGCCTGGCCACGCTCACTAAGCAACTAGAAGGTATTATCTAAATCAAATCATTTATATATCATCTACTTTTATTTCGTGTTAAAAAAAACTATACTTACTAATACTTTTCTATCTAAGTATCTATTTTTCTATTTTCTAAGTTTGTTCACTTGTTTAATAGTGCAAAGAAACATGGTTACAAGTGTGCGGATGGTGGTGTCTCTGATTAGCGCAGGAGTCAGTCATTCCACCGCGTACCAAACACTTATTATTGGATTTGCATATCCTACATAACATAAAATAGGTAGGTACGTTTTTACGTATGTATTTTTGACCAATAAACTATTTGTATTTGCATTGGTTATACTTACCTGGAAGAGATCACCCTTAGATATTAGGTCACCAGTTAAGGTTAAGTTTTTTATATTTAATGTAAATTTCTGTATTATACTGTGTGCTGTTTCTAATAAAGCGTATATCTATCTATCTATTCCAGCATGCAAAGAGAAGACTCAGAAAGTGTTAGAGAACGACGAAGCTCGAAGTCCCACCGACGAGGCGTCGCACAGGAGGCTGGAAGTGTTCCGAGACAAGATGGCCACATTCCTGCAAGCCGCCGACGAAAAACTAAAGACTGAAAACGAAAACTTGGAAGAATGCAGAACTAAATTCATTGCCACGGTGAAGTTCTACCAATACACCCCCAAATGTGGCAAGCTGGAAGAATGCGAGCCGAAGGAGTTTTTCTCGCTGTGGACCTCCTTTTGTAGCGATTTTAAGGATATTTATAAGAAGGAGGAGCAAATCGCTCTCAAGGAAAAGTGAGTAACTAGTATCCATTGTTTAGTAGCTGGTACCGGCATGAGGCTTTTTAAGAATTTATTTAACATACTGAAACTAGTTTATTCAATAATTAAAAAGGTAAACACCAATTGTCACTAATTAAGAATTAGGCTTTATCGCTTTCGGCTTCCTATACTACCTTTATGCTATAAAATATAAATATATCTACCTATGTCTCTTCGCAAAAAAGGAACAATAAAAACATACTTACAGATTTTGAGTTAAAAATTTAGTGAATTAAACAAGCCTTGTCTACTACATTCTCAGTCAGTGCATTAATAAAATTGATCTGACCAATTCACAATATTTTTTCCAGATTAAAAGAAGCCAAAAAGCTTCAAGAAGAAAGGAAATCTCAATCTCTAACCCAGCCTAAGAAGGAAGGCGGCCTCAAGGCGCGCTTGCAGAAACTTACAAGTTCAAGGAAATAAGATATACATTATGTAAATAGTTGTTTAATTCCTTGCATTTGTGCTTCCAACTTATACAGGAGAACATAGTACGGCAAAGCAGCTGTTCTCGAATCTATATTGATCAAACTAGAACTAATTTCTAGCACGAACAGGCGCCTATTTATGTTTATACTCGTACATACATATAATGCTGCTAATAATATGAGTTATTTTGTCAAGTGTTAAACACGCACTATGGTTGCTTAACTTGAACTTCTGACGGTATCTTAAATACGCATGTTCGAATCCTGCCAGTCGTGATTGTTTTTGCTCATTTTCCAATAAAAACTATTAATATAGTAAAAACATTAAAAACAAAACACTACTTTCCTAATTTGGCCTGAAGTCTGCTGGTTTTTCACCTATTGAACCACATGGAGTGTTGTTATAAAAATATGAGAACATAAGTCAAGCATACTGTCATAAAGTGCAAACTTATTTAATTACCTATTTATTGGCAGAATTGCAAAGTCTAAACTTGGCAACAAAAAAAAAGATTTATTAATATCTGTACATAAGTGATCTGCCTTTATTTTTGAGAGTACTATGACTGTTGGGTCAATGACCCCTGTTGTGCCATTTGCAATGCACAAGACATGCAATCCAGTGTATTTCACCAATATGTACTTAATTTATTTAATACATATTATATACTTAGGCTACAAAAACGTTTATAACCATACAATTAGCAACGTTCTGTGGTTTAATCCAGGGTTTAATTTATCACGTATTACCTAACGCGCCCTACTAGTGTGCATATGGTAATATGTTTGATTTGACATAACTATATTTATTATTACCAGTACTTAACAGTTGATGTTATGATTTTGCTACTAGAGTTCGTACAACATAACTTTGCGCGCGACTCGCGGCAGCACTTATGCCAAGAATGACCTCTGATTAAATTGCAATCAGAACATCTATTATCCAACTTGTTCCAACCAATCTATTATCCGCGCGCAGAGTTATCTTGCTTGCTTGAACTCTAGTTGAACACCTTGTATAAATTTTTAGGTTATGATATAACGTTCCGTATTGCATCATCGTAGCAAGCAACATGTTCTATTATCACAGTAATAAAAAATACATTAATTTAATTATAATTAAATAAGAGAAATTACGATGAACTGATGAAAACATATTTGTGCTAAAGAAAATTATTTCCACTGGTAAGGGTTAAATGAGCAAACAAAATATAACTAATATTATAAATTACAATTTAAACCTTGTATATTAACTTGTATATACTAAAATGCTGATCTATTTAAATTAAATAAGAATATGTGTTCTTATTTGTAGGTATTTTAGATACCTAAGTTACAATTGAGATTTTGTATTGTACCTAATTATAATTATGTTAGCTTGAAAGCTATATCAAAGTTAGCCTAACAATGTGTATCTTGCTTGATTGATTATAACAATCCTTTTGTACCTGAGCATCACTGTAGAAAGCTTGATACAGTAATTGGAAAAACATGTAAGTTTCATATTTATTTATTACAAAAATGGTGCTGTATCATAGAAAATATAAAATTAAAAAATATTAACAAATCCTCTGAACTAGCTTTTATTTACATGTAGTCTAGACACTTTTCTTTCCACACTTTTGAAAGTTTTCTTTCTATTTTCTTATTGTTCAATACTTTCTCACTCACCTTTAGCAGTGCAGTTTTCAATGTGTGCCACTGCATAAAGCTTAAGTGTTTTGTGAGTGCTTGCTTGTTGCCATAATTTCTATAGGATTCCTCTTTCTCTAGGAAATCATTTAAAGTTTTTACATTAGTAACTCTTCCAAAATAATGAGGGTTTTTATCATCACTGGTAATCTTTTTCTGAAAGTTAGATAGTATTTTGCTACTATTTTCAGCTGCAGACTTTCTTTCAATATTCTCAGAATTTAATAAATTTGACTGCATCTGTGTTGATGATGTTAATGCTTTGTAGCTGTCTCGTGAAATTACCTCTCCATAGTCTATTTTCATTGCAGTAGAATTCTGAAATTGCTGAACCATGGGAACATCTTTAATTGTAATCTTCTGTAAACCTTCATCTTCCATATCAGCCTCTTCTTCATTTATATTTTTTGCAAACTCCAGAATGTTGTCAAAAGAGTCGGCCATTTCATCAGCCCAAGTTAATTCAAAGGTCATGGAATTCTTTTCTGCCCAATTAATTTTGCCAAATGAATCAAGTTGTTTTAGATCAAGCCATTCATACAAATTTTTAGGCAATTCACAGCCATCTGGCAAGAATTGGAGTCCTTTTGTCTGAAATTCAGCTAGATATGGTTGCAGGCTGGAGTACCAGCCAGTGGCGTGATGCAGCAGGACATTACAGACAGACCACACTCGGCTCAGTAAAGCATATGGCATCAAGCTCATCCAATGGTTCTGTGCACGCTTGATTCTGTCTAAATAAAACACAGCACCTTGCTTCGAACAAACATAAATCCTCACCATCAGCTTAGAGAAGGATATAATCCTGCACATTAGATATTCCAACATTTGCCTCGTAGGCACAAAATCATCATCTGCATCTGGGAGAACCGAGACAAAATTTTCTACATCTTTTAGTAGATTAAGCTCCAAGTACTTACGTAATGAGGAATAGGTTTTACGTAGATTTTTGTAACCTATATCATGTCTAAATTTTTTGTCGTATTTATAAATAAATCTTGATAACAATGCACCTTCTCTGTGTAGAGGTAATTGTTTGGATAACATTCTGGAGATATTGTCACAAACATGCTTCAAGCCTAGAACATCTGAAAAAAGGAAAAGCTTATAAGTTTTACATTTCTATCCGACAGCCTAAGGTATTTATTTACTTACTACGAATTTTAGAACCGAAGCAGATTTCAAGGTTAGTCTCTAACATTATACACTTGCCTGTGTTTATATTAAGTTTGGTGGTTAGAACTGGAGGAGGCTTCAAAGAAACACATATCCACGGCTCCATTTGTAACGATAGATATTAATGCACCAAGTTACTATCATTAATCATAGGTAGAGTTATATTTTGAGACTTCTTTCTTCCGTATTATATTATTTCTTCTTCCATCCATGCTTCAAATCAAATCAAAACTGTTCAATCAAAGTGTTCAAATCAAAACTTTTGCTTACAAATTTACGTTCACGTTCACGTCAGAGTGACATACATGACTTTGAAAAATTAATGCAATTTGACATTTACAGTGATTACACATGAATTCATGACAACAAATAGTAAGTATTATTACCTACCTACTAAAATTAAATTACTTCCTAATTTCTATCAGTAGTGAATATTTTTCTTTTGACAACTACAAGAGAAGAGATACGTAGAAATCCTAAGATAGTCTTGCTAGTGCTTTATTCTAGTGCCAGAGGACAGCGGACAGCGAGCTCACTACGCTGAGCTCGCTGTCCGCTGTCCTCTGGTACTGACCGCTTTATCAATAATTTTGTTCTAAAATTTGATCACAAAAGAATAATGCTGGGGTAAACTTTAATTAATACTGGCAAACTACCCGTGCTAACCTAAACTTGAGTCTCGCGACCCTTGACGATCAATCCTGCTCGCGACAGACTTGAGTGGAGCCACGAATTGCGCCGATCGCGCCCGACTATAGCCGAGCGCATCGAGTTGGACCCGCAATGGTTGATACGAGCGATAGCGGCGGAGCTGTTAAAATTGATGTTAATTGTTTAAAACAACGATTAAATGAATTGATTATAAATTTTAATTATTAAATGGTTCGCGCGTTATAAATAAATACAATATTATTGGTAACAATTATTATTTGTTCTTGTGTAATATTTGCTGACCAATAGTTTATTATTTAATTGAAACTAAAACCACTTGGGATTGATTTTATTGATTTTTGGACAGGTCCGCGCGTTCAATCAAAATCGCTCGCGCTGATACCGTTGCACTTGCGATTGATTTGTATTATCGTTTCCACACCACTAGAAGTCGATAATACTGGCGCGTTTTTTATAGTGGTATCCTCGATAGGCCTACATCCACTACTACTACACTCTCTGAAACTATACAAATAACAACATTAATTATTTTGGTATTTTCGTAGCCACAAATCTTCTTAAGGAGGATTAAACACCACAAAGGATTTAACACCTGCGCGCAGGAAATTGCAATAAGTTTGATGAACAATAGTAAGATTGTGTTTTCCTGGAATAACGATGAAGATTTCGCGGATGATACGTAATTTGTTATTCAATTGTTGTTATTTTGAATGTTTATTATTGTTTCATATTGTTTGATTAATTAGTTTTATTAATATTTTTGGTTAATTCAGTTTAAGTAGTATATTATTTGTAAGGTTGTATATATTCTAGTTTATATATAGTTGTTGATTTAATGTATTTTTAAGTTTATTATGAGGTTTAGTTTTTAATTAGTTACGATTACTGCTCTGTGTTATGTAAGTTGTTTTGAATAAACGATACAAGTTTTAATGTTGTTATTTGTATAGTTTCAGAGAGTGTAGTACTAGTGGATGTAGGCCTATCAGGATACCACTATAAAAAAAACGCGCCAATATTATCTACTTCATAGAGTGGTGTGGAAACGATAATACAAATCATTAAAATCGATTGCAAATGCGACGGGATCCGCGCGAACCATTTTGATCGAACGCGCGGACCCGTCCGAAAATCAATAAACCAATTCCAAGTGGTTTTTAGTTTTAATAAAATAATAAACTGTTTGTCAGCAAATATTACACATGAACAAATAATAATTGTTAACGAGTTATTTGTTATCTTATTAACATTCATAATCAATTAATTTAATCATTGTTTTGAACAATAACATCAATTTTGACAGCTCCGCCGTTTCGCTCGCATCAACCATCGCGAAGCCAACTCGATGCGCTCGGCTATAGTCGGGCGCGTTCGGCGCTATTCGTGGCTCCACTCTAGTCTGTCGCGACTCGCGAGACTCAAGTCTAACCTAACCGGTGACGGGTGACGGGTGACGTGACGTGACGTGCGACATTTTCTACATTATACTATTTATTGAGGTTAGGTTAGAATAGAATTTGTAGAAAAGAAATATTAAATCGTTATTAAATACAGTAATTTGGAAATTCACTGTTACCAAAATCATAGTTGAGTTACACGTTACATATCAGTTGTACCTACCTACTTTTTTTGTTGTTAGATCAATCGAGAAATAAATAAACAACAATGCCTAAGAACAAGAAGCAAGATAGCTCTAGCGATAGTGATGAAGGGCCTGTTGATGTAAGCATTTACACTTCTATTGATATATACGATAGGCGATAATCCCAGTTATTGAATTATTGATATTATCGCCGGTCCCTGTACCTATCTTCTCTGATTTTGAACGTTATTAATCATATTATAGGTATGTATGTATAATATGGTTGATAACGTTAAAATAAGTAGGTAGGTACTTGCAGCAAGTCTCGTCCGTCGTTTACCTACCTAAAATGTATGTTATAATATTACGTACCTACCTACCTAGTTCTTTTATTATTTTTCAGAGAAACCCACCCCCGGAAAAGAAAGCTAAAACATCTGGAGGACAGACTAGCAACAGGACCAATGATAAGGAACCTACTTGGGCTTTGCAGAAAAATAAATTTGTGAAAATCCGAGAGTTCAAAGGGAAAACTTTCATTGATATTAGAGAGTTCTATGAAAAGAATGGTGATCTCTTGCCGGGGAAGAAAGGCATAAGTCTCACGCCGGAGCAGTGGAGGCTATTGGTGCAGTATGGCTCTGAGATCAATGATACACTCGGCTCTGTTTGTTAAATAATCCTAAACTTTGTTATTGATTATTAATAAAAGTGTGATTTGCAGATAATGGCTCAAAGCTTCTGATTCTCTCTTCTTTCTTTATCTATTTACTTATATATTGATCCAAGCTTTATGCAGTGTGATCAAAATATAATTTAGTATGGTTTGTTCAGTAGTTCGATTTCGCCTGTAGCAGAAGCTTTTAGTGTAGTGTACTTATGGTATTGATGCCAAAAATGTGATATTGTTGTATGACAGGTCGGTTTCAACCCACCCACCTACTCACAAATGAATAAACAGGTATTATGTTTTGTCAATTAGTTAGATACCTACTTAAGTATAAATGAGATTCAATATTGAATGAAAGTACTCTGCATATTCCACCATTTATTGCCCACACAGAATAAATACAATGTTAACTAATAGTTCATGACAATTAAACACTACTCAACAAAAGTGATTTGGTAACTAACTGCTCTTCTGAGAATTGTCTGGTATACACTTGAGAGCAATCATAAAAAAAGTCCATCCTATCCTTTCATAACAATTCTGAGCTAGGTAATATGTGCCTACAGTTCTAATATCTACAGGCTGCTTTTATAATTCATTGCAGACAAATAACAAAATAAAATAATTGCCTATCAGACTCTGGGTTAGAAATTCACATACGTAGATTATTACTTCTGTCAGACTAAACAACATAACTTTAATAAGAATAGTAAAAATGCTTATATTAATAAATTATGCTCCATCCTTAGATCACTGTTTAACAAAAATTCTGTAAGACTCAATGGAAAAACAAAGCACCCAAAATGATTAAGCTCTTTCAAGAATCTAGTCATAATTTCACACTTACAAATGCATAAATTTAGTTAAAATACTATGTATCATTTATACAAATCTCTGTCTGATTTATATTCTTATGTATGTAGGTATATTGACATGATTGATTTTTCTAACAATGTTTATGGTAATATGTCTTGTATATATATCACCGTTAGATTGTAAAGATCGTTAGATTACAATATATCTAGCGAGATTGTAAACTATCGATAGATTGTGAAACGTATCATTATGATTGCAATTTGACTCATTATTCTTCGCTATATTGTAATCTACCGAAGTGAAGCCGTCAAATTGTGAACCGGCGAGGACGGAATGCAATTCACGCTCTATGTTTAGGTATTGCGAAGTCACTTGTCTGTGACAGGAGGTAAGATTAGGTTCGTTAGGTTGCTTTCTACCACGCACATGCGACGACGAGCGAAGCGAGGAGGAGCCAAGTCCTGTTGTAGTGCAAGTGTTGGACTCGAAGATGATATGGTTCACAATCTATCGATAGTTTACAATCTCGCTCGATAGATTGTAATCTAACGATCTTTACAATCTTACGGTGACATATATATATATATATATATATATATATATATATATATATGTATAGTGTAGATACTATAAGTGTAAAATTATAAACTAGATTAGAGCCACATAGGAAACTATGGTAAGTAAATAAAACTGATTAAAAACAAAGTTTTGCATACTCTTCTTCACATTCACACCATATAACACCTTAACATGTATCCCCTGTGGGGGATAGTTCACTACATTACCAATAACATTCAGATCTAACATCAGTATATTTGGATAAAGTTTCTAAAATACCTAAATTGACAATTACTACCCACAAATGATATTATTATTATAGTCCATAAAATATTGACCTGCAGCCAGAATGAGTATACACAGCATAGAAAATATTAATTACTAACTTGTCATGGAATGACTGCAGCTTCACTAATTAAGGAGGACTATTATTCGCTAACACATCAAAAAATTCTATTCTTTAAACATTTTCTCGAAATTACAGTCCTCAAAATTTGGTTATTACATATTTACATAGTAAAAACACTTCAACATTTTTAACGTTCAAAAAAACTGGTCTTATAAACAGTATAAGAGGAAAAGTATTGTATAAAAAATACATTCTATCCAGTCCATAGTAACTTCCACATCACCAACTAACTAAATAATATAGTAACTTAAACTTATTTGGCATGAAATTACATTCAAAATGCATCGGCAAATGAAACAGTTACATAAATTTGACTAGTAAAACTAGTAACATTTTGGTATAATTTAATCCTAACTAAATCTCAACATAACTTACAACTAAGCAGTAACCCAGTATGATAAAAAATGCCCCATAACAAATACTAAATTCATAAACAATATGACACATTCCAATAAAAAAACCTATTAGTGCCATTTTACACTGTAGCAGCCATCGAAAACCTGTGTTATATTATAAGAGTGAAATTATAAAACAATTCACACCATACTTTTTTGGCGTAACGGCGCATGCGTAAATAAATAATATTAGAACAAAATTAACAAAGCAATGAGCTAAGATCCATAGATCTTACTAGAGCGTGTATATCACTTATATGTCTTATAGGACAATTTTAGTCCTATAATAATTGAGCCTAAACAGTAAAACTGTTGTTTAAAACGTCGCAACCTTTCGTACATTTTAAATAATAAGTTTGACTGTTATGGCTCAATTATAATCAAAGTTAAAATTACTTACAATCGTAACGAAAATCCTTTGGCAAAAATCAGCATTTAAACATAAATAGTTACTTAAACCCATAACTGATTGATTGAGCAACATAAAAACAATTTTAAATAATTAGATTAACTGGCAACTTCCACCAAATATTAACTAGGTATAAAGGAATGCACAGATTCCCAGCTGGAAGATTCTAAGTAACAAGATTCAATATTTAGGTATTAAATATGAATAAAAATAAGTAAATTTTACCCAATAAATACTCTTTGACATTGCAAAATAAAAAAAGATGTTTTGAAAATTGAAACATATGATGACAATGATACTAAAACAAATAAATTTTTCTTTCTATTTTTACTGCCTGTAAAAAAAAATGCCAATGTAATAAAAAACTTTTCCACAAAAAGAAAAGTTTTCCTAATTCTGTTTGCTATTTTTATACTATCTTGAAAATAGCTAAACCTTCGGGTTAAAATCACTAATTTCTATATAGAATCTTATTGAAGTGAGCACGGACATTGAAGACAAACATCGACAGTAATACTAACAGTAGAAGTAACGCAAGATAACTCCGCATAACAATAAAATTATAAATCGTACCAACAATAATATACATTTAATTTTCTAGCCTTGACTGTACTGACTTCATAGTACAAGTAAATAACAGGCCATCCCAAGAAATTTCCTTAATAAAACTTGTGTTTTGACTTCTTAAAAACATTGTAATGTTAAATTGTAAAAATCTTTTAAATTATATTTGTAAGTATGTATTAAAAAGTACAAGACATTAATTCGAGACTCCATTGCTGCTATATATCTATAACGTGCCATTCACAATAAAGATGGGGAACAATTTAGGCGTACTTTGAATATATATACATATTTGAAAACCTTGTGCTTACAAAACGAGGGGGTTCTGCTTATATCAAACCTATCCCAAGAAATAAAAGATCTGTACGTTACTGTAGGTACTATGTCAATATCTTAATAACATATTAAATATCCCTAGAACTCCTTAGTCCCTAATTCATTCGTATGCAGAGTTACCTTTAGTGACCTCTACAACATGGATCAGATCTATGGGGTTTCTATGTATTCTACTTAACTTTACATTAAATGCTTAGTTTGTCTTTGGCTTGATATGGAAACAGTTGATATTGAAGTGCTTGCACATTTCTTGTACCTGTAAAAAAAAAGATATTAGTTAAATATATTATCTTATCTGTAATGCATGGGATTGATTAAAACCTTTTCTTTTAGACAACTTTTGAGCCTCATTCGATTTTAGTCGTCTGAGTAAATGATCAAGCGATGTGGCTTGGTGAGATAATGATTTATGAAGCTATTCATTTCACGGCGATAATCGACCCTCGTACATCAGTCCAGTAACGGTGACAAGATGGCTCATACAAGCGACAGACGGAACGGGAACACTATAGTAAACTATGTTACTATAATCTATTGTAAATGCTTTGGCTTTGCTCCTCTACGTATATGTCTTGTCTGTTTGTTTGTTCACCTGCCTTCTAGTACGTGCGTGACGTCACAGCCATCCCCAACGGAGTAGCACTGGTTGCTTCATATGAGTAGAAGTTTCATGTCACAACCCGGCCCCAACTTAGCATTTGCTGCAAGCATCCAGCGCTGGCGTTGGTACGGGCGGGTGACGTCATGCACATAGTTGTATAATAATGTAATTGTTCTTGTTGGTATGTGCTCTGTAAATGTGTCATGATGAATGTTAGTTAGTAGTCTGACCACGCAGGTGCCGTAGTAGACGTGCGCCACGGTGGACGCGACGGCGAGCGCGGCCAGCACCAGCAGCTCGGCGGGCGGCGGCGGGCGCAGCGCGAACACACCGCTCAGCGCCACCAGGTACGGGAACACGAGCGCGTTGAACGACTCGCAGCGCGTGTCCGACATCTGCGCCACTATCAGCTTGCACTGCAACCACATTTGAAAAAAATAAGTATTTAATTAAAATATATCAGTGATTTTAGCTTTCCGGTGATACGATACTCCTCCATTTGAAAAATAATTTGTCCTGCTTTCATTTTGACACGTAATAATTGCACAACAAGGCATGAATTATTTTTAATCACTTTTATTGTTCGAGTGCGGAAAGTCTTTTTCTAGCTCACGCAGCTAAGCACGACTAATCATGGCCGCCGCGAATGTTGCGATATTCTGCTTAATTGTGGCACCCGCAGAAGATACGAGCACCACTTGCATTGTTTTCTCTGTTCTGTGGCAACCACCACACTACTTGGTAACTTCGTAGCGAACATATTTTATAATTTATTCAAATAGTATTTCTTCTTTTTGTAAATTAACGTAGAATATATTAACGTAAAAATGCGCATCAAACGCGCGAAACGTGATACGAATAGCGTGGTCACATGAAAGTTCTAGAAAACTCGCAAGTACTTATATGATAAAACACCGCCTCCAAATCAGACTTTTTTTTGCATTATTAGCATAATGTGACATAATCAGACTTACATTGATATTAGAGAAGATAGTTCCGGTGAGCAGGAAGAACATGCGCGGCGAGCGGTTGATGACGTCATTGGGCGAGAAGAGAGCCCACGTGGCGCTCAGCACGAAGAACAGGAACACGGGCGCCAGCGGACGGAGCGCTTCCAGGAACGGACGCATCTTGCCAGTGCGGTCGCGGTACGATCTAGGAATAGAAGATACATATATATTATATAAAATACATAGATCAGGAAAATAGACGTCAAAAATAAATATTTTTAATTTTACGAATTTGTTGCCCGGCAGCATGTGTGTGTGTGTGTGTGTGTGCTGACGTCAAAAACTCACTTGTAATTGTTCCACAGTATGACAGTCTGGCTGGTCAGCATGGCGGCAGGCACAGCACGCACTCACTTGTATATGTTCCACAGCATGACAGTCTGGCTGGTCAGCATGGCGGCAGGCACAACACGCACTCACTTGTAAACGTTCCACAGTATGGCAGTCTGGCTGGTCAGCATGGCGGCAGGCACAGCACGCACTCACTTGTAAATGTTCCACAGTATGACAGTCTGGCTGGTCAGCATGGCGGCAGGCACAGCACGCACTCACTTGTAAATGTTCCACAGTATGACAGTCTGGCTGGTCAGCATGGCAGACAGGTACAGCACGCACTCGAACACGTTGCCGGGTGACGCGCCGCCCGGGAGTGACACGCGCCACGCCTCCGGACCGATGGCTGACGTCACAAGCAGCAGTAGGCAGGAACCCTGCAACGTAGATGGCAACAGGCTGTATCTCATAAACCGTTACAGATAGAAAGCTGAAATTTTCACAAATGATGTATTTCCGTTGCCGCTATAACAACAAATATGTACTAAAAATTAAATATATATTAAGGGGGTCCCCATACGATAAATATGTCTTTTTCGAATTTTTTAGCTCTATATTAAAAACGGTAACAGGTAGACTCTTAAAATATTAATAGAATATTAACTTGTATTCATTCATTCAAAATAAATAATAAAATAACAATAAAGTAAACTTAATACCTTACAACTTACTTTAGTTGTAGTACTTACAAATATTCAAGTTTCTACTTGACTATTAAGATCGAGTAAAAAGTGCTTAATCGCTAAGAGCGATCTCTTCCAGGTAACCAATCTAAATCAGACGCAAGTATTATAGTAGACGAGGTGATTTAAATGGATAAGAAATCACATAAATACATATATATCTTAAAATAAACATTCACAAATAACATAAAATAAACACTAAAAATTAAAATAAAACACTAGTACATGCTCAATTATTACCAATAGTAATTTAAACTATGAAGAAATGGATATACCTAATTGGAACTGACAAGGCGGTCCACCGAAAAGGCCAATTTCCTAAGGTTGTTGCTTTTTAAGCTGCCTTTAAATGTTTGTTTGTTTGGTTGTAGTAACAGAACACTCGAATACAGACTGTATACGACACTGTGTATGATATTAAATAAATAATACAGGAAAATAGAAAATACTTTCTCAGCGTAAGCTGGCGTTATAACGTAGGTCAGTACTCAGTCTGTCTCACCCCCATCTAGGAGTTTTGTCTAATTGGATTCATGGACGAATATTTGTCAGCTATTGCCAAATATTCGTCGCTTCATATTTTTAAGGTGGGCCGATCCCGGCGGCACTGCAATGCCGGGCCGACCCGTGACGGGAGTGGAGCGAGCCCCGAACATCCCGTCGGGTTACAAAAATCAGTTTAATATACTGGTCCTCCAATGGAGGAACTTTCAGATATTAAGCTGAAAAGAACAGATACTACACTTTGATCTTAGCCAAAAGGCCGAGAAGCGATACCGTATAATAATTTACTAAAATTCGCAGATCATGTGCGAAAAATCGAGTTTGCGTGATTTAGAATGAGCGACTCCGCTTACTAGCGCCATCTAGTTTCGTTTTGCGGAACTAAACGAGTAAGCAATTTTGGGCGCAGTATTATTACATGTTCGATGCTTACAGTGAATATGCAGTCTTTTTAGGGTTGCGTACCCAAAAGGTAAAACGGGACCCTATTACTAAGCCTCCGCTGTCTGTCTCCAGGCTGTATGATCTCATAAACCGTGATAGCTAGAAAGCTGAAATTTTTTGATGTGTTTCATTTGCCGCTATAGCAACAAATACTTAAAATAAATAAATAAAAATTAGGGGGCCCCATACAATAAACGTGTTTTTTTATATATATTTTTGCTCAATATTAAAAACGGTAACAGGTAGACGCTTCAAATTTTCACAGAATATTTACTTATATACCTATTAACTTTCAAAATCAATACTTAAATAACAATAAAGTAAATATTATTCCCATACAACAAACGTAATTTTAAGCAATTTTTACTCGATCTTAATAAACAGGTAAAAACTTGAATATTTTAAGTAAATATTTAGATATATAATAACTTAAAAATATTTATTTTTAAAAAATATTTATTTACCTAAACTAATACATAAAATAAATGCTAGTACGGAACCCTTCGTGCGCGAGTCCGACTCGCACTTGGCCGCTTTTAATTTAATTATTTATGTATCTATTTTTGCGTTCCATGTTGTATGTTTTAGTGAAATAGTTTGTAAGTGCAACATGTAACTGTATAAAATAAATGTGTAGCATTAGTTTATTTTACTCAAACTAACCTTTTGCAAAAAATGCAAAAAGTATTTCATACAGAGTGAATGTATGTAAAGTGTACGTTCTAGGCATATCACAAGGTATGGGTATTCATTATTTGCAAAGAAAAATTGCTCAGTGGTTTGCGTTTGACCACAACTCATCTGACGTAAATGATGATTCGGCGCTCACGTCGGTCATATCACCATGAATCTTTGAAATTAATTTGAATCTAATAAGAGATCAAATCACGACTATTTATCAGTCTCAGTCAGTCAGGCAGTATAGAATTATTCAGTCGCCAAGCTTTCCTTTTACGAGTTTTCAAATCGCCCTAAAAGCTTCTGAAATAGCTTTTAGGGCGATTTGAAAATTCGTAAAAGGAAAGTAGGTAAAATACATACAATCATGGTGAAGTCGTATCCCCACGGCAGGAACATGACGCCAGTGTTGTATTTCTCCCAGTGAGTGAGGTAAAAGTTGAAGAATATATTCCAAACTACGAAGAAAAATCGCAGCGGACTCAACTCGTCTCTGAAATTGAGATATGAAATGGTTATTGCTTATCTCAAGCCTAAACAAGTTTTTTTTGGGTACATTTCTATAAATACATCTGCATATAGATTTTTTTAATCAGCCTGAATAAATTTCTTTAGGCCATTAAAATATTAATAAGGAGCCAGTTCATCAAAATCGGTTCAAAAGTATGAACCTACTTATATAACAGAACCAACATACTAATATCGACTGCTCTGTTAGCTTAGTTGGTAGTGGCTCTGCCTTCTAATCTAGGGGTGCGGGTTCGATTCCCGCATAACACAAGTAATTATGCATATTAAAATTTGTAACTACTTGTGTTGAGTCTGGTCGTTTCTATGTATAATATGTATTTACAAAAAAAAAGTATATATGTATTATATCCGCTATCTAGTACCCATGATACAAGCGTAAGCTATAAGCTTAGTTTGGGGCTAGATGGCGTTGTGTGATATGTCCTGAAATATTTATTTTATAGGTAGGTATTTATTTAATATCACGACAGACGAAATTTGGTCAAGGAATTATCTTTTTTTTAACACGGAATAGACTAACGGCTTGACTACAGTATTCCTGATGTTAAGCACTACTGTAGTCTAAGTACCTATATGATGTAGCACACTTGCCCAGAAGATACTTATTTGCTCCAGATCTGAGGATCCCTAGTTAATAATAGAATAGAATATAACTTTAATGTACACCATAAAAACACAAAAATTACAAACAGAAATAAACATACATAAATTAACGTGTTGCACATTGGGCGGCCTTATCGCCTTAGGCGATTTCTTCCAGGCAACCTTTTAAATAGGCAAGTTAATAATGTGTTGCTTTTAAAATAAAATAAAACTGGATGTCACAGCACAGGAATAGACCTAGTGTAATATCCAGGGTTTGCCTATTAGCGTACAGTAATCCACAAAGCCCTAGTTTATGTGATCCCCTATGTACAACCAATCTTACTGTAAAACCCTTTTAAATGTTGAAATAAACGTTTTTCATGTTATGTTTTATAACGTTCAGGGAACACCTCACCTTCCAAAGATGCTATACAAGCATGTGGGTATGAGCACCGCTGAATACGAGTCGAGTCCGTGGTCGAACAGCTCGCCGAGCGGGCCGCTCGTGCCCGTGCGACGCGCCTGCTTGCCGTCGATACCATCTGTAAGAGAAACAATACTAATCAATGCTGCGTCTTATCCCTGCCAGATTGGTTATCTGGAAGAGATCGCTCTTAGCGATAAAGTCGCCAGTTAAGACACTGGGTTTAAGTTTTAATATTTTTTGTAAATTTCTGTATTGTGCTGGTGTTTTTAATAAAGTGTATATCTATCTATCAATAAAGAAACAATAATAGGTGTAAGTATGTATGAAGCGCCCGTAGCCATAGAATACATAATACAACAGAAACCTATCTCCCTGTTTCGAACACGCAGCGAGCGGAGGGCACAGTAAAGTACAATCGACAGTCGTGTGTCAACAAACGGCACATCACTCGCTCGCTGGCCGCGTCGCCTAAGTATAAAAAATGAATTTGAATTGTATCAGTAACTATATCTAGGTACTTAAATAAGCAATTTAGAGTCGAATTCGAGAGAAACAGGCTTAATTTAGTAAAAATCTAAGAAAAATGATTGTAAATATTTTGTTATAATAACACATACAAAACAATTACTGATCAAGTATTAATTTTTCAAAAATAATTCAATTAATTGAATTAAAATAATTCAGTATGTATGTATGTAGCTATTTCTTGTTTTATGGGATTATCTAGGGACGGGAGTTCTGAAACCAACCACTGTATGTACTTCTTCGTATTTCCCTTTATTTTGGACAACAAAGTGCTCTTCCTGGCTTCGTAAACGTAGTTATACCCCAGTTAATGACATAATTAACTCCTCAGTAAGGTCACATATGGGCTTTTCTTAGTTTGAATATTTTTGGTTCATTTATCTTCTTAAATAAACGGTGAGTATAATATGAACTTAGTAAATTCATGAAATATACATCACAATATCAGTATTCGTAATACTGATAAGAGAAAAGAAAGAATACCTAAGCAACATTTTCTCATTGAACTCAAACTCGTAAATAAACAACATACACAAGTGCTCGGCTATAGAAAACATTTGACACACATACAAATCTCCGCTTTTATGATAATAGTGTGCGATTTCTTATCAAAATAGTGTGAAGGCCGCAAGGTCAAATAAAAGTGTGTAGAAACATCTAAATATAGGTACTGAGGCGAGTAGCACACATATAAAAACATTTACTAAATGTAATCAATAAGGTCGCAGGATTTGAGATACAAAAGAAGCCGATGGTTTTTACATGTATTTTGTTTCTATTTCGCTTACATTGTGTCAAAGAGTTAACAAAAAACAAAGTAAATGTATTTTTAATTTAAGAACTCTTGCTCTTACCAATCTAATATTGGGGTCACGGAAGTCCGAAAGCAAATCAGCATTCCTCTGTTCCGTATTCTCAAAAACTGAGAATATAATTTGTGGCAATAGATTTAATTGTACGGTGTTTTATTTTATTTGTGTGTCTAATAAAGCATTAATCTATCTGGCTATCCATTATACCTAGTTAGGTCATAAGTATTGTCACACAGTAAAAACTTTTCTTTTAGAATGCTGGCCACAAAAAAGTTTATTGAATTCGAATTTCGAATTGTTCATGAAAATAAAAATGTATACTTTTTAGAATTTTACTCATTTTTAAATATGGAGTGGACGCTTAAAGAAGACCGTGTTGCAGTTATTGCATTGCATCGTTGCGGTTACGCGCCAATTCAAATTTTTGACATACCGAAAAATTTGAATATAACCAAAAGATTCGTTTATCGTACCATCAAACCATACAATGAAGTCTCTAGTGTAGATGACAGGTCAAGAAGTGGTCGCCCTCGGTCTGTTAGGACTCCAGCAGTGATAAAAGCTGTGAAGGCGCGAATTCAAAGAAATCCCAAACGTAAGCAGAAACTGTTGGCCCTTCAGATGGGGTTAAGCAGAACCACGGTGAAAAGGGTGTTAAATGAAGACTTAGGGCTTCGGGCATATCGAAGAAAAACAGGACATCGTTTGAATACTCGTCTAATGGACCTGAGACTGAAGAGATGCCGCGCTTTGTTGAAGCGGTACGCGGGAAAAAAATATCGGGAAATTCTTTTTTCGGATGAAAAAATTTTTACCGTAGAAGAGAGCTACAACAAACAAAATGATAAGGTGTACGCACACAGTAGTGAAGAAGCGAGCAAACGTATTCCGCGTGTCCAACGAGGTCATTTTCCATCCTCGCTCATGGTATGGTTAAGAGTTTCTTATTGGGGCTTAACAGAGGTACATTTTTGTGAGAAAGGTGTAAAAACGAATGCAGTTGTGTATCAAAATACAGTCCTGACGAACCTTGTGGAACCTGTTTCTCATATCATGTTCAATAACAAGCACTGGGTATTCCAACAAGATTCGGCGCCAGCTCATAGAGCGAAGAGCACACAAGACTGGCTGGCGGCGCGTGAAATCGACTTCATCCGGCACGAAGACTGGCCCTCCTCCAGTCCAGATTTGAATCCGTTAGATTACAAGATATGGCAACACTTGGAGGAAAAGGCGTGCTCAAAGCCTCATCCTAATTTGGAGTCACTCAAGACATCCTTGATTAAGGCAGCCGCCGATATTGACATGGACCTCGTTCGTGCAGCGATAGACGACTGGCCGCGCAGATTGAAGGCCTGTATTCAAAATCACGGAGGTCATTTTGAATAAACTTTATTGTCATAAATCTATGTTTTGTTAAGTTCATTTTGGTATATAAATGGTTACATAAAGAATAAAGTTGTTTCAATTATTTTATATTAAACATGTGACAGAATTTATGACCTGACTAGGTATATATATACATACAAGGTATATAATTAGTCTGAGATCAAAGATGAAGGCAATTTTATAATTCTCTGTTACCTGCATATGTTAATGAATGATAATAAAATTTTTAACATTCACAACAAATACATCGTTTCGTAAAAATTACGTGTGTTCTTCTATAAACGTTCATGGATCACTCGTAAAAGCCATGCAGCTTGGACATTGATCTATAGATAAAACGATCATACGATGCGCAAGGTTTGGATATCGGCATTTCCCGTGATATGTACTCGTTAATCTATACATATAATAAAGCTGAAGAGGGTCGAACGTCTGAACATAGAAGACAATTGAAAAAAAAAGTTAGGAGTAACTTCGAATTGATAGCAGAACACGCTCCAACAATTTCTAGAATTTTTGTCTGTTTATCTGTTTGTTTAAACGCTCATCATGCAAAAACAGCTGAACGGATCTTCATGATTTTTGGTATGTAGTATGAGGTCCCGGAAGTGTCATAGGCTACTTTTTATCCCGAAATAACACAAGCGAAGCCGAGGGCGTCCACTAGTCATAAATATGTGCTGACCTATTGAGACACGATACTGGGAATGGGGCAAATAAAAAAAAACTCCAAGGTTTTTTTCCTCCTTGGACCTTTAAAGAGCACTGGCACTATCTTTAACAGTTACTTTATTGTTGGTGTCTGATATAACACAGGTTAAATACCTACATCCGTGGATTTTACGCACTTCTGCGAGATAAATAGGCTACATCGTTATCTGAATTACAACCAAACTAAATTCAGTTCAGCCGTATGGTATTACTTTGAAGTCCGATGAACGCTTGGTCACTTTATTTCATGTGGTGTTATTGAAAAAAATACCATTAAAAATCGTCTGAGGGCGTTGTTTACCTGCAAATAGGCGAGTACAATCAAAGGGCAAATCTCAATTAGTACATAGAATTTTTAAATGTCTATCTGTATGCCAATCGTATCGAAAGCAGGAATAAAAATATTGTACGACGTATGTACGTCAAAATGTAAGCGCATATAAATGATGCATATTGTATTCGTATGGTAATAGAAAATGCTGCTCATTTTCCTCAATTTTGTAAATTGTTCAATCAAAATGATGATTACATGTGAAAACCTTTTTGTACCGCACATAGATTGGGAGTTTTTATTGGATATGGTATCGGTAAATAACTTATTTTAGCCGTCGTGTAGCTCAGAGGCCATAATACTAAGATGAAGTGTTCTCCGCCCAAACATTTATCTTCTAAATATATAAAACTCAAAGGTGACTGACTGACTGATATAGTGATCTATCTCAACGCACAGCCCAAACCACTGGACGGATTGGGCTGAAATTTGGAATGAAGGTAGATGTTATTCAAAATTCAAAGTTATGAAATATTCCGATTTGTCACCCTGCTCTGTCCCCATGGAGTGACAAATCGAACAAAAAAGTTCGAGCTGTCCCCCTGTTAGCGATAAGGGGACAGTTCGAACATTATTCACCTCCTTAACGTTTTATCTGTCCCCCTGTCTGTCTGTGTGTATCGGCCTTAGGGGTACAGATATGACATTTTGATTACTGTTTGTCCGCAATAGAATTAAATGTAGGTAAAGGTGATGCAACCTTTTATTAAATAAAAGACAAAATGGTTTCGGTTTAAAATCACCTTTATTTACATAAAATATAAATATTTCTTTTATTTCTCTAATAATTATCAGTATCATAAATCACGAAACGTACATATTACACAATCAGTCTTATTACGATACATATATCCATGGCTTTAGTACATCTATACCAACAAGTTTTATTCTACACCTTTTTGAAATTCGTAAAAAAAATTAGCTGTTCTATACAAATGTATGCAATATTTTCAATAAAATGTATAGAACAGCTGATTATTTTTTTCGCGAATTTCTAAAAGTTGTTGGTATAAGTACTAAAGTTACCCTTAAAAGGTTATACGTTAGTTACCAGTAACCCTGTAGAGTCAAATGAGATATTTTATTAAACAGTTATTTTTACCAAATTTTCGAAATGTTTTATATTATATTAATTCCACGTAGGCATCCGCTAAGCAAGGATTTTTGGAAATGCCACTTTGAAAGGGGTGAAATAGGGGATGCAAGTTTTACTTCTTAATGCGAGCGAAGCCGCGAGCTTGAGTCTTACATACGAATGCTACCAAGACCACAGCGGCGTTTAACATCAGGTGGGTTGTAGTCAAACGTAAGCCTATTTCGTGTTAAAAAAACATAACCGTGATACTACGCGGTACAATGCTGCATCGCAGAGCTCTCAATACGAATTGCATTACAACGGCAAAGCGTAGATTCGGACGACTTGCAGATGGACTGCTTGATGAAATTAATACTGCTGTGAACGTATGTGCTCGCTGTTCTTAGACGATGCCTTTTTTCAGATATCTATGAGGATCGCGATTATATTGTGAGTGCCCGAACAGGACGAATGCATAAAGTACCTAAATACACGCTTAGTTTACAATTCAAAATTCAGCATGTCACTACTTATCAGTGTGATGTGTACTAATCTAGTGTAAAAATGGCCAGTAATTTCATCAGACACATTCATCGCCTGAAACTTACCAATTTACCTACTGGACGGACACTACATAAATATCATCTCTCGTGTATGGAATTTGGCTAATGATGATAATAATCAGATGGTTTTTTTACTTTATTCGAATGTACTAAATGGTCTGCTCATATGTAGTTCTGCAATTAGAGTGGTTTGGACATTAATTGTTGTTTGCCCCATGTGTGAACTATGTGTTAGCGAGTGGGTGTCAAGTGTGTGTGTATAATAATAACTCGGCCGTTACGAGTGCAAAAGAAATAGATTCACAGGAATGTTTAAATAGTGATGGAAATTTTAATATAATCTGGATAATAACACGGCCGCAATTGGGTGCAAAATAAAAATATTTACTTACAGGAATATTTTAATAGTGATTGATATTTCAAATCCTTTCAATAATAATAATTGAAAGCTTTGCAGGATAATCCCTTGAAATGGATGTCGCGATTGATAAACTATCGATCTAATATACGAATGGATTATCATCGACGCGAAGTATATCGACACTAGTGGGTGCTCGCGGCTTCGCCTATTTCACCCCTTTAAAAGTAACATTGCCAAAAATTCTTTCTTAGCGGATGCCTACATCTTAAAATCTAGGTACCTTCTTTCCAAATTTCAGCCCAATCCGTCCAGTGGTTTGGGCTGTGCGTTGATAGATCACTATATCAGTCAGTCAGTCAATCAGTCAGTCAGTCACCTTTGAGTTTTACATATATAGATTGTTGACTCTTTTTTATCTCGTCCCATAATAATAGAGGCGAAAGTGGCATGGGCGCGATATGTAGGTATGTTTGTTAGTTCAAACGGCTGAACCGATTTGGCTGAAATTCAGTAAGTAGGCATGAATATTAGACCCTGGATTAACATGTAGTCTAATTTTTATCCGGGATCAACGCCGATAAAACAGCGGGGCGCCGCTATATCATTTATCCCGAGGGTAACATTGACCACCTACTATATATTTATACTGAAACAACGCATGCAAAGTTGCCGGTGAAAACTTGTATATAGTGAATCTAAATACATAGGTATATAAAACTCAAGGGTTACTGACTGACTGACATAGTGATCTAGCAACGCACAGCCCAAACCACTGGACGGATCGGGCTGACATTTGGCATGCAGGTAGATGTTATAACGTAGGCACCCGCTAAGAAAGGATTTTTGGAAATGCCACTTATAAGGGGGTGAAATAGGAGATGCTAGTTTTACTTCATAATGCGAGCGAAGCCGCGAGCACCCACTAGTTATATTTTGTAACACGGAACCAGGATGCAAGTAATAACGCGCACATGTGTATATTTACTAAGTTTATCGAACGGAGCGACGACGTGATAACAAAGGGCAATTATTTGAGAACTTGGTCACCCGATATCTGTTTTATTCTTTGGTAACATGTGATATGGGTGTTAGAAATTATTATTAGATGTGTTTGGTATTGGAACTTATAGGGTCGATAAATTACAATGTCTCTCTTAAATCGTATTCCTCATGTCTGAGAGTCGTGACTCCCCCGCAGAATTAATTCGTTAGGGGAGTTTAAATTACAATGTACGTAACATTTAAAAAGTTCGTTTATTTTTACTTATATATACGGATGTCAATAGAAATGTACGTAAACTTTGTAAGGATATTTTTTTATCTATTTTGATTGAGATTTGGCAGAACATTCTGTAACCACTCACAAATATTTTTTTCGTGTGCTAATTATACACAGGTATACTGATACCATTTTGCAAGCTGATAGAATAATGAGAAATCTGATATAAACTGTGTATTGAATCTGTATATTCAATGTATATTTTCATTACTCATACTCTGAAAGTAGGTCTGAAGTTGCCTGAGGAGCGGGTTGAAAGTAATACTTTTCATCCCTAGGGAGAATCGCTTTCAACTGACAGCTGTCAAATTAACATGTAAAAACTCTGCGCGTGACTGGCGGCAGCACTTATGCCAAAAATTGGCCTCTAATGTAAATTGCAATCAGAACATTTTAGTTCCAATTTTATCCGCGCGCAGAGTTATCTTGAACTCTACTAACTTCTTTACAAAAACAAATAGTTCCTATACCTACATTCAACATTCAAAGAAGTGCTACGTCACAATACGTATAGCAGAGATTTTGTACTTACCTATAAAATGAGTTCATCTGATTTTAATATAAACTAGCGGACCCGACAGACTGCGTCCTGTCTGTTGACTCTTTCACTCTTTAGTTAAGTTAGGGAAAACGTTTGTATGGGAAAAAGAAAAGGGCGGTTTTTAGGGATTTTCCGGCATTTTTTCGAATTTTTCTCGCCGTAAAAACCATCCTTGAACTTCAACGAATATTAAAAAAAAAGAATTGGCCAAATTGGTCCAGGTGTTGTTGAGTTATGCGCTTACCAACACATTTTGTGATTCATTTTTATATATAAGAAGATTTAACGCCTGATTTTATAAAAGAAGAGGCTAAAGCGGTAGTGGAAAATCATCATACGATTTGAGGTATCTTTGTTTTGATTTGGGTGGTAAAATAAAATTTACCCATATTTTCTTTAGCTAGTTCATGTTTTTATTTTTACTTTCCTCGTATTTGTAATGAAAAGCACAGTGTTTACCTCGGGTTAAAGACTTATTTAGTCCCTCGAACTATTGGCCAAACCCCGTCTCGGGCCTACATAAGTTACTTTCACCCCTAGGGTAACAATGTACTATTAACATTATGTACTTAAAGTATGATACAGCTGCAAGAGTAACTCCAATAATAAATTCGTTCAACAACCCGAGCGTAAGCCTACACTCATACAAAAACAGCTGAGCATATGTATAATTCGATAAAATTAGAAATCTTATCAAAAAAACCTAATTTCATTACATTTCATAGGAAATTGTAATGTAATTGTAACATGTCTATTAATTACTAACTTTATCAAGATAAGGCTAATGATTAATCTATCGTATGATTCTGATTTATTCACGTACGCTCGAAGCTGTTACGTAGGTACACAGATAATGTTAGTTATAACTAATAATTATTGTAAATTGGATAACAGAAACAACATGTGAGTTATTTATTTTTGAACAAACAGCTATCTAATTTCAATGTACAACATTGAAATTAGATAAATAATTAGTGGCATTCAATTTTGGGCGCTACCGTGGGTCGGATGACACGTTAAATTGTAGGTCCCGGTTGTTTTTCTAGTGCGGCAGTCGTTAAGCCATGTCAGAGGCCCTTAGGGCGGTTTGAAAACTCTCGACACCAGAGTTGGCCACTCTCATTCGATAAGAAGAAGAATGTACAACATATACTTACTCAGTTGCTTTATGTAATATTTATTTACCTCTTAATAAGTTGTTATGATTGTTGGTAAAAAATAAAATATTATAAGCAGCACAAAAATTTTAATAAGCAAGCAATAATTATATGCTTTATATGCAAGAAATAAATATGCCTCATTTGCAAAGAGGAGAAAGCAAGGGAAATAAAAAGTTTCAATTGTCACCACTGGGGACGAACGAAACTTATTTCCCCCACTCGTACCCAGTGGGGACGACAGGGTGGGTACGATCGAGAAACAACCTCATCTTTGAACCCATAACAGACACACAGAGTATATAAATTTTTGATATAGTGGCATTAGTCTTAGTAGCCTTTGTCTCTCTTCGGTCCATAATTATTTATGGACCCAAAAGAGACAAAGGCTACTTTTTATTATTATTTTTTCATGAAACAATGAAGACAAAGCTGCAGACAGGTAGTGAGAAAGATAATGAGTATGCAATGTACCTACACAGCAGCTCACCTTGGCAGGTAATAATCCCTCCACTTCATTAATTACATTATGAGAAGACCTTTAAGCATTTAGTTAAATACCTATGTAATATGCAATCACTACACCACCAATATCACTACCTAAGTAATTATATATTTTTGTTCTGTGTAAAAGCAGGGAATAATAAAAATATTTTATTATTGTATAGCATTTGGTTGTACCTGTACTTTAATATTTGTTTACTAAAATATTCAAATATTAAATCACATTATATCTGAGTGTTATAAATTATTTATCCTACAAACAGGGGAAGAGGTTTTATTTGATGTTTAAATTACTTGTATGCTCACAGTTTCCTTTATATATTAATTTTCTTCATGCTCACTAACTACACCTCCACAATAAAAACTAAAGACACAAAATTACACAATATAAGCACTTACCTAATGTGTATGCCACAAACAAGTTAACAGCTGATACTGCCCAAACCCATGATGGTATATAGTCCTTGGTGATATTGTCTTCCGAGAGGGCGTAGAAACCATAGTCATAGTACGAAAACAGGAGGAAGTTGACCACAGTCAGTAGGAAGCCAGCAAATGTTAGAAGATTGGGTGCCACCCACACCGGGCAGTACTGAAATATACATTTTAATATATTAATTGATCCAAATTATCAAGTAAATACATATTTTATCATGTTAATGCAGCCATTTTCCTTCAATAATTTCTATAAATCTCTTCCTTTGAGTCACATTTTCTTTTTGTTATGCGAGAGAGAGAGTTATGACACCTTTTAAGAATATAGTTTGTTATTTTATTTATTAGATTATTCAATCACGTAAAAATATTTTAGATAGATATTCTCATACAGCCTAATATTTCAATTGTCTAATCTTATATTAAGCTACATACATCTTTCTATAATAAAGCAATTATAGCTTGCCCAAAAACCATGAAATTTGTCTTGTAAAGAAACACTTACTTGAACACACCAATTCCAGAAAGGATGCATAACATTTTGGCTCAGGATACTCGTGTCCACAGAATTGTACTGAAAATGAAAAAAAAATTGATCAAACAACAATTGGTGCCTACCAAACTGTGAACCTCACATCCTGAATTCAATTTAATATTGACTTAATTATCACAGAGCAATATGTAATTTATTAATAAATAAAACATCTTCAATGAGATGACAGTCACACACCCATACAGATGATAATGAGTAGGTACTAGTGTTTTTTATTGAAGGGCCAGAATTAATATATGTACTTATATTTAATTTGCTACAGGAGTTTTGCTACTTTCCCTTTAATTAAAACTGTTAAATAGTACATTCGATTTCTTCCCCGAGCAAAAAACCATAGGTAGAGAGACCAATATTTGCCTGAACAACTGTCCGAACCGGCATGCGGTATTTGGTTTATTTGTAGTAAAACATGGGCGTAATGTGGTATGATATTGTGGCAATTGATTGTGAAGTGCACGGATGCAGTAAGAAACATGTACTCACCTTGTATTTTTCGAATCCTTTCAGCATATCTTCAGAAAGGAAGTAAGTCATTTTGTCCAATTATTTATCGTCACAAAGCTACGCATAAACCAAGTCCGTTGAAATGAGAAAATACTTAATACGAAAATGTTATTTCACTAGATATAAGGCATTTCTGCCGTCAGCACAAAATTGTAATTGTAGAGAACCAATTAGAGACTAAGGTTATTGACGAGAAGAGATTATTCAATTGATAGCAGAGTACGGGAAATTAATAAAAATCCAAATTGTTCGAACGCCTGCCTCTCACAAACACACGGTCAATTTGACTGATTTGATTTTGACAAGGAAGGACAACACCTGTACCAACACCATGAATTGAGAACTTAAACTGACGTGAGATTGTCATTTGTTACTTGCCAGTTAATAAGATAAAATACCTTTAAAGTACCCTAACTAATAAAGCAATATTTTCAATATTTTTTTTAGGTTCCAAGCAGTTTTAGTTTTTTAGATTTTACTAGACAAATTCACTTTGATTATTTATTTATTAGTTTAGAAATAATGGTGGATATATGCGAATTAAAGAAAGAGAAACATAAACTGAACAAACTAATACCACATTTGTACGTACAACAAGTGGCGGTCTATTAATTGTTAGAAAGCAGTCTAAAAGCAGTTTTTCAGTATTTTTTAAAAACGATGGTATCTACAACTTGCCATATTCTAAATTCTCCACTAAGTTCGATAAAAAGAGTTTCTTAGCAGCCAAAGAAGATTTGTGAGGCGTGCGAGGGTTTCAGAATAACAAAAACTTTTTATTTGCTTCACAAAATATTCGTAGACAGGATGTCATTTAAGACATGTTTCACGTCTGATTTAAAGAAAACCTCGAAGAAAACTGATTTGTACAGGATCAACTATATACACAATATTTGAAATTAACCACTCTGCTAATATATAATATTCATAGTGTACCTATGCCTATGTGAAAATTGTTCAATAAATAAAATCACGACTACTTTATTAGTTTATAATTTAAATGATATGATATTGAAAATTGAATTTTATGCTTAAAAAAAATACATTTGTAGCAAAATTAATGATAAAAAATGTATGAGTTCGATGGAAACATAAATGTTATTGAAATAGAAGCAAAAGCTCGTCCATCGTGTTGGTTTGGAGGTAAATAATGATATTATGTTTTAATTATTAGGGAAGTAGATACTATATTTCACTAAGCAAAGTAGGTACGTCGCGTTCACGCTTTCGTTCACGTCATTATAAATTCATAACTTTTATGGTGTAAATGGAATAGTAGGTAGATAGTAAAAATAAAAAATAACTAAGTTCATATGAGAAAAGGCAAATCTGTTGTCGAAAATTTTCAAACCAATGACAATCTATCTATGTAATTTACCAACCATTTCATTTTCCGCTTTGATAATATTAAAATATTCAACCGATTGTTCATATTTTGTTTGATATTTTCTGACCCACCACGGAAGCGTGTATTATGGTAATATGGTATAAATACTGGCAACTAGAACAGAGCACCCACCCACCCAGCCAGAACAGAACAGCAAAGTCAAAACATTGCAGTTTGCGGTGCAGTCGATCATTTCATTTTTATTTCCTTCCACCCGCAATATTTCAAGTTAGAGTCGCAAACAAATAATATTGTGATATTATAATTCCGCGTGAAAGCATTCTTGTTTGATGTGTATTTTGGTTGCATCTATGGCGCTATAATGTCTGGTAAACCTATTAAACCTAGAATTGCGCGTAATAAACCCTTGTTTCATCTTCAAGATAAAAAGGCCGATGAAAATGAGCTATCATCAGGATTAATTAAATCTGCCAAGCGGACTGGCCAGCTCAGTTTGTGCAATAGAGGACTTGGAACAGGTACGGTTTTAATTTGAAATCTAGCGGCACCACATAGGTGCCTATTGTATATATTGCTCCCTAGGGTTGTTTATTTTTCGTTTAACGAGTTAGATCATTCTTATTATTGTTCTAGTCTTAATTAGAATAACAAATCCGATAGTTTCATGTGTAGAAATCTATTCTAGTGCCAGAAAATGTGTGGAAAATTGATGAATTGGTCATGGACGATACCAAAGAGGTTGATTTTACGCGTTCGGATCAGAACAACTGGTGGAACAGTGAGCCTCTAAAGACTCTGGACCTTAGCTCCAATGTTATAAGCACAATATCACCCAATGTCAAGCTTCTACAACATCTGGTAACACTCAAGGTGAGCTGCAACTTTTTCTGCCAATTTTACTGGTTCTTTACAATGTGCATGTAAACATGCATATTTAATTCAGTGATGACTTAAAAAGGTCAAGACTTTTCCTTCTTATACTTCCTAGTTCATTAATTAAATTATAAAGTAAGTTACTTATAACCACCTGGGAATTTACTAAATTCTTACTGGACAAAAAATCTAACTAAAGTTTTTACATTGCAAATAATTTGTTTTAATTTGATTTAATTTAAATCAAATAAACAAAACACTGTCACACTTAAAAAATATTTTGTGACATTTAATATACCTAATAACAAACCACTGATACATAACTTCCATAATAATAAATAAATAATAAATAAACCACTGATACTTTAATTCTGATCACAGCTTCAGTCATTATGAGTAACATTTCAATAAGATAATTAAATTATATTCTTAGTTTAATAAAATCTATTGTTTTTACCATATTATTCTGGGCTTCTACAAATAAATAAAAAAAAAATTACATTTATTTCAGGCTTAACTAATTTAGGCACTGTAAAGGCCAAGTTAACTAAAATTACGTCTAAGTTAGCAAAATAAAAATTACACAAATATATGCATGAGTAAAAAAAAATGTTTGCCGAATCTGTTCTCAAATTTTAATGACACTCTAAAACAAACATCATCTTCACACACTAAAATTATAATGATGAAAGTTCTTGTGTGTGTGTTGTATTTATGTTTCTTAATTCTTCCCATTTTTCTTTAAATTTGGTATGAAGATACTACTTGATTAAATCCAGCAGTCTTAACCAGTCAAAAGTCTGACAAAATGGAATGACAAAGCAGAATGATCAACAAGTACAATAAAATATAATTCCATCATTTCTGTTTACAGTTACATGACAATGCAATCAAGAGTCTCCCGTCAGAGTTTGGCGAGCTAGTGAGCCTGTCTAGCCTGAGTCTAGACTACAACAAGCTCACCACTCTGCCACAGAAGTTCTACAAACTGACCGAGCTGAGATGGCTCAGTATGTCCCACAATGAACTGGAGAAAGTTGAGCCTGACTTTGGTGATCTGGTTATGCTGAACTATTTGGTGAGAGTTATATTATTACATATTACCTTTTTTGAGTCAGAAATAAGAGCTAACTATCTTGCTAATATAAATAAAATTAAAAATAAATAATAAACCAATATTCTGGGACACAGTGCCCTCTCTAGCCCAATACTAAGCAAACGCTTAGTGATAGAATACATCAAGTGGCGGAGCTTTTTAGAACAAACAAATATTGATTATGCTACTTGAATCAACTTCAGTTAACAATCCAGTAACAACTAAAGTATTTTTTTATAAAGTGACCCTATGGTGTTATCACCATGGTTATCAATATAAAGAATTGTGGACCCATCATAAAATTCTTAACACATTTGGCTAAATAATTACCTAGAAAAAGACTCTGTCGTTGTTATGGAAGCTTAGTAAAACCATACTTAAGAGCCAATTGGGAATGTCCATTTATTTTTATTTTATGTAATCTCAAAACCTTTTCAAGGAATAAGGTTATTGATCACTACCTATAATATAAAACTCCAAAATAATCACAGATTATTAATATTTCGGGCTTTTATTCAATGCCCTTTATGTTTTAGGTTTTGTTTAAAAAAACAGTATTTGAGGTAATTCTCTGTAGGTTTTGGAAATATATTTAAAAATACTATTGTGTTATATACTGTTGTGTTTCTTAAAAAATACTGTTATTTTTTCATATACTTTCGTATCCTACTGAAAATTACAACACATGACATACCTGTTGTATTCCTGTGCAGGATGTGTCCCACAACAAGCTGCTCGCGCTGCCCCCCGGCATGGGCTACCTGGTGCGCCTCGTGGAGCTCAACCTGGCCTACAACCAGCTGGAGGAGCTGCCTCCTGATATTGTCAACTTGAGAGGTATACCACATCTTATATTGTACTGTATTTATATATAATTCCTTAGGATCTTATAAATACAAGGTTTCCTTAAATAGTTAAATACATTTAAATAGTCTTTTAAACATTTTTTTTCTAAATTTATTGCATTTTTGTTGCATTGAAAGCTGGTTAGTTGAGAATGTTTTTAGCTGTATTTCTAGAGCTCAGATTTGGGATATTTTTGTAGCTATTCTATTAAAATACTCATCTAAAAAAAAATGAAGTAGTTCAACACAACAAAGTCTTCAACTCACACTGAAATCAACATTTAGATTTTTAATTTTCCAGATCTGAAGAAGCTGAACATCAGCAACAACAACCTAAAAAAGTTGCCTGCGCTGGGCGAGCTGCGCAAGATGGAGATATTGGACGCCAACCATAATGACATCACTCTGCTACCAGACTTCTACGGCTGCACTGCACTCAGAGAACTGTACTTGGCCAATAACTTTATCAAGGTACCTTAAATTAATTAATTAAAGAGACCTATGTTATTACCTGCATTAATTAATGAGTTTTTTTTGTAAAAGTGTTCTTGTATTGCGAGTATGAATAAATAAAAAATCAATAAAGAAATAATCTAAGTAAGTACTTCCATACCGAATTTCACCCAAATTGGTGCAGCCGTTAAAGAGCGTTTGATTGTAGTGCATTTTTGGTATGGTATCTCTCAGGGTGAAAAACTTTTTAAATTAACATGGCACAGTCTTGCTTGCTTTGCAAAATCATTAGTAGAACATCTCTAATAATTATTCTTTGTAATGATTGCAAAGCAATGTAATAATTACGACAATTACATATACATGCAAAAGCATATATAACAGTCAGTAGCTTGCTGCTTCAATGCTCAGATGTAAAACAGAAGATTAACTATTCCATTTTAATTGGTTGAAAGTGAACATACACTAATAAGCAACTACATGTATTTGCAAAGCAAACATGCAATCTCTGTCACACTTATAATGCTACCGGTTTGCTATTTGTGTGATGGTTTGTAAAAAAAATGTGAATTGATTGCATAATTAAAGTTCAGATTTGATTAATTTAATAGTATTACACTTATATTACTATGTGTGCCACATACTTTCTTTGGATTCTTCATTTGTGTGTGACGAAAGATTTTTTTTTACATGAAATAGGCTCACGCTTGTCTACAACTTGCCTGATGTTAAGCAACGTTATAATCTATTATGATTAGACATGTTCTGAATTTTAGTACATTAAGGGCACGATTTTCTAAAAATAATACTAGTGATACAACTAAATTGTTGCTTTTGACGCACTGAAGCCGAACAGTTTATACTATGAAGATGTAATTAATTGAGTCAAAAAATAATTCCACGAAATGATCAAACGTTGGTCTGCACAAGATCGACGCAGATGACACATACAAAGGGAGGCCTATACCCAGCAGTGGGATCCCAATGGCTGTGGATGATGATAATGATGATCAAACGTTGCCATCGCGGTTGAGTTAGTAGGCGGGGTTTGACCCTTTACCGACCAAATGCGACCAAGCTTTCGCGAGCATTCGGCTATTTCCGGCATCGTAACGAATCAAGCACAAACATTTTGGAGTGTTTTTTTTAAACTGGAACGGGTTTGCACTTGCACATACTTTTCCTGACAGTAAGCAAAGGCTATGGTCTAAGATGGAGCGTGCTTGCCTGATATGAACCGATTCACTCTCGCTTTGAAGATCGCTGGATTATAGTGCGTGGGGAACAGGGAGTCAGGTAGGGAGTTCCACAACTTTGCGGTACGAACAATTAAGGTGGAAGCGTACCATGGTGTATGGGAGAGAGATGAAATTTGGAAGCATTTTCGACGCTACATGTATAAGGAGTTATGGTACCAATTAATTGTGGCCACAAATAGTAACTCTGTGTATGGTGGCATTATTCTTCTTCTTATCGAATGAGAGTGACCAACTCTGGTGTCTTTTTTTTATTCTTGTTATAAAATAACCTTTACCATGTGTATCATTCAGGAAATCACCGAAGAGTTCTGCGAGCAGATGCAGCACGTGAGTGTGCTGAACTTGCGAGACAACCAGATCGAGGTGCTGCCGGAGAACATCTCCTTGCTGCAGAAACTCAAGCGGCTCGACCTCACTAACAACAGCTTGAACAAGTTAGTATGTGGGAGAGAAACACACTCACACTCACTCATGTAATAGCCTGATAAATTGGGTTGTTCACACACACACAATAATTTCTAATCTTACGTATAACTAGTGGGTGCTCGCGGCTTTGCTCGCATTAAGAAGTGAAACTTGCATCCCCTATTAGCGGATGCCTACGTCATAACATCTACCTGTCATAACGGTCCGTCCAGTGGTTTGGGCTGTGTGTTGATAAATCACTATGTCAGTCAGTCACCTTTGTGTTTTACATATTGAGATATTATCTGTACGTATTTCTTAGTCGTGAAGCCGTATCAGAGGTCTTTATGGCGGTTTGTAAACTCTGACACTAGATTTGGCCACTCTCGACCTTAATTGTTTACTTATTTCTTTATATATATTCCACTCCAGGCTACCAAATAACCTGGGGCTCCTCACGCAGCTGCAGAGCATCAGCATGGAAGGCAACAAGCTGTCCTGCGTGCGACAGGACGTCATCAAGGGAGGCACCGAGCGCGTCATGAAGTTCCTGCGCGACCGCATCACGGAGGAGGTGGCGGAGGACTGCGTCATACTCAACAATGAGTGGCCTGATAAGTAAGAGTTTTTATTACCAACTAGCGGACCCGACAGACTTCGTCCTGTCTGTTGACTCTTTTACTCTTTAGTTAGTTAGAAAACGTTTGTATGGGAAAAAGAAAAGGGCGGTTTTTAGGGATTTTCCGGCATTTTTTCGGATTTTTCTCGCCGTAAAACCATCTTTGAACTTCAACGAATATGAAAAAAAAAAGAATTGGCCAAATCGGTCCAGACGTTGTTGAGTTATGCGCTTACCAACACATCTTGCGATTCATTTTATATAGAGGAAGATAAGAAGAAGACTAGTAGATGGTGTTTTCTTACCAACTAGTAGATGGTGTCTTCTTACCAACCAGTAGATAGCGTGAATTCCCTTGGATTTTTTTAGGTGCAAAAAGTATTAGTTTATGCCACTCTGTTCTTAGAGTATTACACATATTTTAGCAGACATATTTCACAAATAAAACAAAATTAATAAATAAATACATATGTAAATGGAAGATTATAACCACTGAGTGGATAAGTAAAAGTATGTGTATTGAATTTCCAAATATCAATGTCTATAGCAGCAGCTAGTGATGGTTTTCTTTGGATACATTATTAACATCTTTACAAATTTACAAATTTATTTATTAAACAAAAGCACTTACAAACCTTAAGGTAACTTAATTCTATATTAGGTAAACCTATTTACGTTAACATGTTCTTGTGAGCCCTGCACTGGGTACAAAACCTGTATCGCAGGCGCCCACTTCAAGATGCGCTTACTAAAAAGTGGTGCGAACCTTTTGATTTTATACAAAATATAATTCACAATATTACGTCATAACATACATAGTAAATTAAGTTTAAAGTTCCGGCTATGTACTTTAAATAATTCTACAGCAAGACACTTTATGTGTCTGAGAGTGTGAGTGTGTGCGTGTGTGTGTGTGTGTGTGTGTGAGAGAGAGAGATTAAGAGAGTATGTGTGTGTTCACCTGGTGTGAGCGTGTGCGTGCGGGTATTGTAGGCTAAGAGTTCCTACTTTATTATTTTAAGAAGTTCTTCTGTTTCCTTATATGTCAGATGCTGTAAAAACGTTTTTATAATTATCTTGCATTCTCTGTATGATTTAGATATTATGTCACATTTATTGTCTATTATGTTATAAATATATGGGAATCTAAAATTGGGCATGCGTTGAGCGAATACCGTTCTAACAGCAGGCAATTCGGCACGTAGAGGTCTTTTCTTAGAGGGTCTGTTAGGGATATAAGTGTTTTTGTTTCTGTGCACTAAGAGCGTCACTTTTTGAATGTATATTTGGCGTACTGTAAGAATGCCTGTGTTCGCGTATAGGTCGCACGTCGGGTATCGGTAGGGTCTTTTATAGATAACTTTTAGTAAAGCTCGTTGTGCCCTCTCCACTTGGATCATGGCGGTGGTTCCGGCGCATCCCCAGGTAGTAATGCCGTAAGATAAGATCGACTCACATAAAGCCGTATATACTAGCTGTAGAGTCTTTTTGCAAGCTGAGTTTCGAAGAGCTTTCATAACATATATCAATTTGCGGACTCTTTTACCTAATGTGGCGATGTGCGAGTCAAATGTTAGTTTTTCATCAATTACTATTCCTAGGTATTTGATTGAAGCGGTCCGGTCTATAGTGTTACAGTCGCATGTGCCTCCTGTGCAAAAGGAATGTATTTTAAGGCTAAGTAGTGAGTTGGGTTCTGATGCTTTCGTAATATGAAAACATAAATACTTTGTTTTGATCATATTAAGCGTTAGAAGATTTTTATCTAGCCATCTTTTTATTGCTGTCATACCAGATTCTGCTTTCTGAAAAACGTCTTTCCAATTATCAGAGTGGTACAGAACTACGGTATCATCTGCATAACAGATAAGTTCTGCTCCTACTGGTTTATTGAGGTGGATGTCGTTCATGTATAATATGAAGAAAATCTTACCCTTCAGTATTAAAAAAGATTTTATGAATGAACTAGTGGGTGCTCGGGGCTTCACTCGCATTAAGAAGTAAAACTTGCATCCCCTATTTCACCCCTTTAAAAGTGGCATTTCCAAAAACCCTTTCTTAGCGGATGCCTACGTCATAACATCTACCTTCATTCCAAATTTCAGCCCAATCAGTCCAGTGCTGTGCGTTGATAGATCACTATATCAGTCAGTCAGTCAATCAGTCAGTCACTTTTGAGTTTTATATATATGTATATAGAAGATTAAATACCTAAATTACATATTATATGTTGTTCTTAGATACACGTTAAAAAAGAGCCAAGCCCTGATGTTGCCGGCGAGAGAGCTGACCGCGATCCCCGACGAGGTGTTCAGGACCGCAGCCGAGGTGGAGGCCCATATTGTCGATATATCCAAGAACAAGTTCACGGCTGTTCCTATTGGGTAAGTACATCTTTACATAATTTAATAAAATTGAAAAGTGTAAAAAATCTGAACATATTAAAAAAAAAAGTGTTAGAGTACCTATTTAAATAGATAATAAAACACTTTACAGCAGTTATTAAATTTTTTGTCTGTTTATCTGTTCATTTCATCGGACTGAACAAATCATAATGATTTTTGGTATGTAGGTAGTATAAGGCTCTTGGAGTGTCATAGGCTACTTTTTGTACCGAAATAATGCGAGCGAAGCCGCGAGCATCCACTAGTTTTACATATTCTCGAATTAGAAGGTACTTAATAACTCTAGATTTGAAATCCCCTGGAGTGTATGCGAGTACCAAAATTAGCAACTGTAGGTGTGGTTAGTCCGTAGTGAGTAGGTTAGTATGGATGACTGACCAGATTATTTTCATGCAATCACATTTATGCTTGGTGGTTTTTTTTTGTGCGTCATGTGTATGTGTTTATGATGTTTACAAAAACAATGAATATATCATTCGTTTTTCCTTTACAAATGTGGCATCCTATTTGGCTGCGCCTTTGAGTCGATTTACACTAAAGATTTTTCGATAAGACGGTTTTTTTCTCACATTAATTGTTTAAAAATATTCATTTAATCATCCCATCATGTACCAATTAGTATTTTTTTATAGACATTACCAATAAGATAATATCAATACAGTTGTATTGATATTATCTTATTTATAAGTACAGAATCTGCCAACTCCGCGAGTTATCCTGCTTATATATCTATTATCCGTTATCTAGTATCCACGACACAAGCGTTTGCTTAGTGTGGGGCTAGATGGCGCTGTGTGCAATGTCCCGGAATATTTATTTATTTATTATTATTCCAGGATCTGCCAGCTCCGCGAGACCCTGACGCAGTTGATCCTGTCGTCAAACAGCATTGAGCAGGTCCCGCCCGAGCTGAGTCGCTGCGTGCACCTGCAGTACCTGGACCTGGGCAAGAACCTGCTGAGCGCGCTGCCGCCGGACATCGCACACATGAAGCGGCTGAGGGAGCTGGTCATATCTAATAACAAGTGAGTATAATAATAATAATAATAAGTCTTTATTTCAGACAGCAGGGTCCATAGGAAGGTTCACAAAAGTACAATATAAAGGCATAAAACAAAATTAAATTAAATTATGTAGAAATACAGATTACGTGACAATATCCAACCATTGCCGGTATGTTACAGTCATGTGCATGCGGTCAGACAGACTCTTAATAATACTGTTTTTACAAATTTCAACTCTGGACATAGTACAGTGTGTTTGGGGAACGATGTCGCAGATTTTGAGGGTAATATATATAAGGTCGAATTCATCGACAAATCACGCTTCGAATTTTTTTTAGCTACCTTAGTAAAATGGCGGCACTTTACTTCTTATGTTATGGAATCACGGGGGCTTGTGCTAATTTAGTGATATTTTGGCGTGTGAACAAATTAGACATCTTTCAGGATTTGTAGGAATAAGCCTGAAAAATGCATCATTTCGGAGTTCATAGTATAGCTAATAGGTATGTGATAAAATATAAAAAAAACCATGTTTCATTTACTCAAAAAAATCTAATAGCTGAAAAACATAGTATTTTTTCATTGTCTTCCGTGGAAGGATCTAGGCGCCCACAAAAATGTACTTGCCTAAGAAAACTTCCTCAATTGGTCAAAAGTGTAAAACATAACTCTTCATAATCTCGGGATTAACAAATGGTATATGATGTAATATAAAAAAAAAACATTGGTGATATCCACTAGATTTCTTGCAAAACATTTTCACATCACACATGTTTAAATCCTTACACTCTTGAGTCGTATGTCCTCATGACTGAGGGTCGTGCTCGTGACTCCCCCGCGTAATTAATTCGTTAGGGGAGTTCTCTTGTGCAGATACATCGTAGTGGGCGCCCAGGTGCTTTCACGGAAGACACAACATGTCCTCGTCTATTGTGGTCTTCAAACATGTTGGTTTCTTCATGATGTTTTCCTTCAGCGCTAAGCGAGTGCAAATCCACACATAACTAGACAATACAAGTCATTGGTGAAGTGCCGAATTCGAACCTGGGTGCGTCTGGATGAAAAGCAGACACTGGAACCGCTGAGCCACACTCGTTTCAACCCTTTACTTTGACACCCTTTACCCTCTCTTTTGGTATTAATAAATTATTAATTCAATCATATCCGTAAAATTTATTGTTGTTTCTTAACATACTTGTTGTGATAGGATAATGTACACTATTACCACAAATGTTTTGTAAGTGATTATCAATAAATAAAATTAAAAAACAAAAAACTTTGACAGGTTCACTAAAATCCCTCGCTGCGTGTACTCGCTGGAGCGGCTGGAGATCCTGCTGGCGGCCGGCAACCAGATAGACGAGCTCAACGTGTCCTCGGACGCGCTGGCGCGCCTCACGCGGCTCGCAGTGCTGGACCTCGCCAACAACAACCTGAGCTCCATACCGCCCGAGCTGGGCAACTTTACACACCTCAGGTAAATAAATAAATAATAAATATCCCGGTACATAAAAGATGACAAGTATCCCCCACACCCCCGCAGTAGCCCGCGCCAGGCTCAAACCGGTCTCTTTTCCTCTTTGCTCCAAACCGAACCTACGTAACCAAACGAACGTAATTTTATTGTTAAACTTAATTAAAATTAAATAATTATACAGTCCACTGTTTTTATTTCCACTGGGCCCGAACATAAGAAAGAACCATAAATATAACATAATGTTGATAATGTACACATACATATTTTTTCCAGATAAGCTACGGGCAGGCATAATTTTAATTTTAAGCAAGCAAGCTATATATCCATATATTATACCATAACTATTACTTACCATCAGGTGAATATAGTTCACGTGACAACCAATTTTGTAAAAAAACATATGAACAATTAAATACATTACCAACAACAAAAGAGCGGAATGAGCATTATGTACATACCTTTCCTATATACAGGTTTCACTACAGCCTGGCTCATCTGAAGCATTTCTTGACAGTTGTTCTGCATATCAGTGACTCTGTCAGTTTGTTCTAGTACCTAGAACGCCAATTATATTTTTTTTACGAGCGACGATTTAGACGTTACTTTATCAGGACAAATATTCCTACATATATAGTATAATTAATTTATCAATGATTAAGCATATTTCAACATAACATACTGTTCCAGGACCCTGGAACTGATGGGCAACTGTTTCCGCCAGCCGCGTCACGCCATCCTCGCCAAGGGCACCGACAGCGTACTGGCCTACCTGCGCGACCGCATCCCCACCAACTAGCCCCACCGCCCGCTGCTCCCACCGCCACCCACCACCGGTGGGACCCGCCGAGAGAGTAGTACACGCATATCAATCAATAATGTTCTAGTTACAAGATAGCTGATTCGACAAAGCGGTTATAGCTGGGTGAGTTTTTATTTTTTTCTTCGTGGGTATCTGTTACATTAAAAATATAATTTTGACAGCTGTCATTTCCATAAATTTGACATAAAAAATATAGAGATGAAAACTGTCATAATTATCTTAATATGGTGGACAAAGCATCATAACTCAACTAAATTTAAAGCGTCATAAGTCAGAAATCTACCTCACTCGTACTGCGACCTATGTGACATTTGTTTTCTCACTTTGATATTGAATAAGTGAGATTAACATTAAAATCTAAAACATAAAAACTATCCAGCTAAACCGTTTTGTTGCTCAGCCAACCAAAAAAAAGTTAATTTATAATCTTTACTGTATTACTCTCAAACAAAATTGCATTGAAGCTAGTCTAAGCTCGTCTTAAATCGCATAAGGGCAGTTGCACACTGCAGAATAGTAAAAAGTGTGGTTTTTGGTAGGAATATTGTTGTGACATTTAATAGATCGATTGTATTAGTGTACTTTGTGGTGTGCATCTAGCCAACAGGGATATGAGGAATGAAATATGAAGCTGAAAATATAAGTACAGTAATTTATATAAGATTGCTAGTAATTAACTTAAAACTGAGAACAGCTTTAGTAAATTTCAAATTTAACAACACCTATTTCTGTTCGGGTCTGCAAACATTGTACCAATAATAATAAAAATGGGTACAATTTTTGTTGCAAACATATGCTTATTTTAAAGCCGTATAACAGAAATCGCTAGTGTTTATTTACTACTTAATAGAACTTGTTTTGTACAAGTTACTAGGGACTCTGTATAATATGAGCTATTTGATTTCATTCTGGGCTAGGACCTTAGGGCGTCTTAAAAACTCTACACACAATATAGAAATCTTTTATTTTCAGCCCTGTTAACAGTGGGAGCAGCTGATTATTTTTCACTGTTTCAGGGTTGATATTATTGCGGTTAGTATACATGAATCTATACCTACTTACTTTCAGCTTCATGCGTACTTTCCTGCTAACTCTGTATATGACCAAGCGCTAAGTCTAAAGTGTCGCCATTTAAAACTATTTAAAAAATCCTATATTTTCGTTTTGTGTACCTGTTTTGCAGGCTATGATATTTTACATTGTTATTAATTGTTGTTTTTTGTTAATTTTGTAGGTGTTTAATTTAAAAAATCGTTTATTTATTAAATTGCTGCTAAATTATACTGACATACTAAAATGAAGTACATAACTTAAAATATAGGTTGTGACATTGAAATAAAAGTAAAATTGGCTCAGAAATGGATAAATAAGTGTAAATGCAATAAATGAAACTGTAAAAAGCCTTTGTATGCCAAAATATTGTTAGCATGATATTCATAAATTATATTTAAGTGACTGGTATTTTTTGACGTAAAAGTATTATCTTGAATAAAAGAAAAAGACGCTATATGTTATGTAACGTATATTTTACAATATGTTAGTGTGATTGCGCTAGTTACGCATAATGTCTACTGTTTATGGGATAAATGAGTAAGTTATTTATTTATAATACGATCATTCTGATTGTCTGTGCAATTTAGGCAAACAGTTGATTTAGCTATATTTTACTGCCACACAAAGGACCATTGGTACGATAAACTAGTACTTGAACCCAAAACATACTTGAACATAAAAAATCGCCCAAGCACGTGGCGAAGTTATGCTATAGCGATTTAGGTAGAATATACGCAGCGTTGTTTACATCATTCAGGAAAGTAAAAGTGATCATAGATATATAAAGCCCCGTTGTGAGAAAGAGATAAACGTATGTTCACAGCTACGTGAGCCGTCAATCGTGAATCGTGAGTCGCTATTTGTCTCTTTCGTGTAGATGGCAAAGTGGAAACGCATCACTGGTTGATTTATAGTAATATTACTCGTAAATATTTGTATTTTCATTTTAAAAGGATAAACAATACTTACAAATAAAACGACACATCCTTCTTGCTTTTGGCACTCGTCCCAGTGTAATTATTGCACTTTCTAAACACATACGATGGCATTGTGAATATTTTTCAATGATAAAAAGTCGCGCCGTCAACGTGCGTCGCCGCGCGTAGCTTCGAGGCGACTGAGCCGACACAGGCTACTTAGCTTAACTTGAGTACGCCACACAGAACGGGGTATAACGCATCTACCCCAGTTTATATAGAAGATCATTGCTTGAACCCGTTTTTAAACGCATTTAGCGTTAAAATTACGTAGAATAAAATGACATTTTTTTGTGTGGCAGTAATATACGCTTAGAAATGCCCAGTGTGGCCCGTTGCCTACTTTACACCACACATTCTCATCATTCGCGTACAAATGAAATTGCATCATTAATTTAAAAAGTCATAAATAACTTAGAGGTACTGAATTACTAAAATATTAACAAAACAAAGAGTCTAGTAACGCAAATCAACCAAAGTATTTCTATGTACCAGTACCTCTAGTATGAGTTTTGATAGTAAACTTGCACGAAAAAAGTTTTGGTAAATTTCCATACACTTTAAAAAATAAGCCCTCTAGCGGATACTTTTGAAACTAATCGGTACCACGAGTGTCAATCGGCAAAAGTTTTCATAAACCAAAACTTTTTACGTGAGCCAAGCGAATGATTTGGAACGATTTTGGCCGTTTTGGCAGTATGAGTGGTCGTTTTTTGTCACATTTGACAGCTTTCATGTAGTCTAACGTTTTGGAAACTACAACGTTTTCGTTTTGTTACTCACTGAAAAATATTCAGTGAGACGCGACGATTTTCACTGAAAATATTATGTTTGGACGAAATTACCTTGCGTGGGCGATTGTAGACGACGAAGAAGCTGCCTGCCGCGAAGAAGAACGGCAGGAAATCACTTGGAGACGTAGTTTTATGTCTCCAAGTCGTATATCGGACACACATTTTGTCCAGAGATACCGCCTCTCTAAGGACGGCTTTAACTATGTTTGTAGCATTTTAAAACTGTACCTCAAAGACTCTCAACGAGTTTCTATGGAAACTAAGGTACTTAATACGTGTTTAAAACATATTTTTCATAACCTATAATTTTAATTCAATATGTTTTAGGTAGGTACTCTGCGCGATGCGAAGCGATAAGTTGTTTTATTACACAGGTGACCAAAGCCACTAACCACCCAAACATTAAAAAATAAATGAGTTTATAAAGTTCCCAACAACACCGGAAACAGTATGAAATACGTCAAATATAGACAAATGGCGGCAAATTGTTTATCTCTTATTTTTCTACGTGACAGAAAGAGAAAGTCTTATCTTTTCAGCCGAGAAGCATAGACAAACTATGATAGATAAAAAAAGTTCGAATGAACGATACGATATCCTATATCGTGTAAACGCAATACTACACGTATCATAGTAAGTGAACTCGAGGTACCGATTTTACGAAAAACTAGAAGTATTGAGTTTACACGATACGTCTCGTCGTTTTGGTATTGTGCAAACTCATACTAGGGGTACTGAAGTCTATATCTGTATTGAAAAATAGTCATAATTGTGCCGGTGGGACACTCTCACTGATGTATTCAGAGAGTGTACAGCGTTTTTTTTTCTGCAAGAAATATTCATAAAGTTCTCTCATAATTCTAATAAAAAGTTTAAAGTTATCTATTAGGCCTTTACTTTTTGGTATCCGCCTGGCTATTTACCACCTTATTGCGAAGTACCTAACGGAATATACTGACAGCCTTATTTGAGCTAATTTCAAGCAGGGCGTTTTAAAAAATTTGGAAAGATTTCACTCGATAATAAAACACCTATCATAGAAAACCTTGGAACGTCTATGATTGGTGCATCCCTGTCATTGGTTACTATTTCGGTGTAGACGTCTTTGATTGGCGTTTCATTATCGAGTGAGAAGTTTCCGAATTTGAGAAACAGCCTGCAGTATATTCAGTATAATATATGTACATATACCACAGTGTCGCTTAGTTTGGGTACCTTCAGGCGACTAGTCAAAACCCTGACTGAATTGTAAATAAAATATAAAGATAAATTTACTCTCTCGATCAGAAGGGATGAGAGTGTCCAGCCGGCAATATTAAATTTGCAACGCAATTCACAGCTTTTGCGTGATCTTTGCACAATATGTTTGTTATATTTATTACGAGCACAATATGATATAATATGTGATCGCTGAAATAAATTTCGTTTTTATATAAACGGAAATTTTGTTTATTTTTGTAGATTAGAATTTATTTACAAAAATAAGTATGAAATACATAACCAGGTAAATATCTAGTTTCGTAAACTTTAAAACTCCAAGAAAAGTTATTCCATTAACTCATTGATTAATAATCATATTTTTGCGGAGAAAACTAGTATGAGTATAAAACATTATATAGAACGCTATATTTATATAATTATGTTCCTTCTGCTTGGGCAGATACATACATCGTGGTAGGTAGGTTTACTTAGGTCAGATTTATATGCTCCGTAGACTATATAGTCCACAGTACACTATGTAGTCAAAGTATTTAACTATGTAGTACCTATATGTATTGTGTAGGCATGTAGTCAGCTTAGCTTCTCATTCAAACAAAATCTAAATGACAATAGCAACCGATTGAATGTTGTGGATTTACATAACAGATTAGTTTTGTAGGCCACTACAGAACAACTAGGTAAATAAACGAAGTTCTGAAATACTGTTTTGACCTTACTTGTGTATAAAATGTGTAGTTGTTTTCAATGGCCATTTAACCGTGAAAACTGGTTCAGGTGTATTGTGTTGAAGAATTGTAAAGGCTTCTATAGTTATTCGAAGCTACTAAATGCCAAAAAATGAACATTGAGCGTTTCTGTGATTGCATCTTGCTTTTATAAGTTTAAATAGAGACGCGTTTAGGCTTCGTAATCATCATTTTCTTATAGCGATTTAGTATCTACCTACATCAATACGATTAAGTTATTTTTGATAATGGTATACTACAGATCCGTACCAATCCAGGGGTTTACCAATCTAGAGTTAATAGGTATCTTCTAGGTAAGCGTGTTACACCCTAGGCTGCAGCAATGCTTAACATCAGGCAGGCTGTAGTCAAAAGTAAACCTATCCCAAGTAAAAAACAAATAATATTAATACTACGCCGCTCATAAAAAGTTTTAGAGTACATTTCGTGAGTACATATATAAGTATAAACCAATACTCATTAAATTAGCTATAAATAATTATCTCCATGCTATGATTTTCGCGACAATGTCTATCGTTTCCTTATAACGTGTTTTTACAATGATTTCTACTTAGCGTGTCAGGAATGGATAGCTTACTCACGTACCTACAATTGTATGGAGTATTGCACAAACAATCAAGACTTCTCCTGGAAACGGATTTTCCTCGGCACCATCAATCTATTCAAATTACACTGCGGATGTTTTCGAAATACACGCATAGATATCTTAATTATATGCTAGTTAAGTACCCGTAGATTCTAAGGTATGGTATGTACTACCCGCATATCCTAGCTGACGAAACAGTAATGTTTTTGGCTCCAAACGTCATTATTACAGTTCGGTTTCGCTATCGTTTGAGGCTGGCTCGTCACTCTATTGTAAATTGTAGTCTGTAAACCCATAATAATAAACTGCAAGGTCGCCGGCGTACCTACGGCAGGTGAAGTGGGGGCCGGCACTGACTGCACTTCTGTCTTCATACAGTTTCAGTACCGATCGAACTCTGATTGACGCCGGCTCTTTAACTACCGTCTTCCTTGACGATCGCGGCATTCATTACTGAACGTAGAGTTTGAACGTTTATGTGATGATATAAATCAAATATTTGAAACAGTTCTGGTTTCAATTGGAATGATATGATATGTGGTATGTTTGCGCAGCTGGGTCGGTAGACTGTGCGTGGTGAATCGCTCGGAATTGGTTCAACACCCTACAGTGGAGTCGAGACTTCTAACACAGGCGGAGTTCTCTCGGCTTCCGACCGATGGCTCCGTATACCCCATTTAAATCTAACGACTGTTACGATGCCGATACTTACACACGTACATATCTACTGAAATGTGCGCGATCGTGAGCTATCGTCAAGATGTGCAAAGAGCAATTTGTGTGTAATTGGTGCCGTGACATGTGCAAAAACTCGTATGTCATGAAGTCACATGGGATCGCCATTGTGTTGCTGCTGATGTTTATACAAAGTAAGTGACTCATCTTTTGTTGAAGTTGGTTCATTTTGTGACAGGCGTTTCACTACTTTACAAATGGAAACCAATCAAGTATTTGTTCACGGTCTTGGAGGCATTCAAATTGAGTTTTGTTACGCCATAAAATATATCTTAAATCTTTACTTAGTCATGGGATGTTGAGCATCTCAATCTCATAATTTTTTTGTTTTTAACAAATCAGTTGCTTTCCTGACTAAAAAAATACAGTTCGTATGAGGCCCATTGTGATGTCGAGAGTGTACCTAGGAGCCTATGACATGGCTTAACAACACGACTTGTGGATAATATGAAAATTAGCTTTATGTCCTTTAAACACTTCTATAAATCGACGCATTTTTTAATAATCACATTTACGTTTACTAGCTGTACAATATTAGTTACAATCTCACCATGTTCAATTGTACTGATATTACGACCATCAACCGGTGCCATCAACTGATTTCCATACCTACTCTTGTGTTCCCAAACAAAGTATTGACCATGTCCATTCACCAGACACAGCGGGCTATTGCGAGCGAGGTCGCGTGCCCACGTTCGCGCGCTGGTCGGGAGTGGCTCCCGTCCAGGCCACTCCCGTCTTCGTATACTCAGCCAGTGGGGAAGAGGATTCCCTCTCAGGAGCCTGCATATCAAGGTGCAGGGAGCTGGAAGACTGTGCCTCGGTCGTGGTGGTGTATGGCAGGGGAAACTGCCAGGGGTTGGCCGCCATGCCAGACACGCAGTTCAGGGTGGATAATGATGCCGCGTATTTTAGGAAGATTTGCTTGCCGTGTAAGTGTTTTTGAGTTTAATTTACATTATTTAGGACGTTAGTTAACATTTAATATCAATAAGGTGAATGAGTAGAGTTTACTGGACTCCTAATTGCAAAAACAAACTTTGAAAATATAACGATGAACTGTGTTAATTTCGTATCTTAAAATGCTTTTCAAGGAGGACCATGTATAAAATCGTGCCATATTAGCATTTGATGGATACTATTTGATTGTGATTTATTAATTTCCGATCCGGTTATAACTAGTATATATGTGGCGACGCTGGCCAGAAGGTCTTGGCCTAGCAGAAGTATTCAATAAGCTAATCCCACCAATATTAAAAGGATTTTTTTTGTATGAAATTAAGTATCCCTATAGGTAGATTAGACCTTGGATTAACACAAAGGCTACTTTTTTCCCGGATAATTCCCTTAATACCGCGGGGCGTCACTAGTAAGCAAATAAATACGGATAATGTCATAATACTTGCTATTTTACTTGTACCCCGATCCCTTTGAGAAGAATAGATCGCTTTGAGCGATAAGGTCGCCAATTAGGACACTAATTTTAATTTTGTATGTTTCATTGTGTTTTTGGTGTTTATAATAAAGTGTCTTCTATCTATCTATCTAATTAATTTAATAGTGATTACTCCACCCTAAGCAACCTGTTATTCCAGTGGCGGAGGCGTGCCGGCCGCGCTGGTGGGCGGTGGAGAGCACCCCGGGGTACCACCTCCACACCGACAGCCCTGATGTGAAGGTGCTTCTCAACACCACCATACAGCAGTGCTACGAAGCACTCTCAGTGCCCAATAGGGAGAAGTTGTATCGGTAAGTATGTGATATTTCTCTCTCTTTTCGTGTCGTATTTACTCATGACTGATGGTATTTTCTCATGAGTTATGGTATTTACTCATGACTGATGGTCGTTACTCCCCCGCATAATGAATTCATTAGGGGGGGATACATCATAATGGGCGCCCAGGTCCTTCCACAAAAGACACATGTCCTGGCTTAATCAAAACATATCTTTTTAAAAATATGACCACTCATCGTTGAGGGTAAGCTAAAGGTACGAAGAGGTAGAGAAACAAAGAAGAACATACATTGACCAAGCAACAGAGAAGGCAGGTGTCGTGTCTATAAATCAGGTCATGGAATTAACCGAAAAACATTTCTCATATTGTCACTGATTTATGTGAGTGAAAAAAAAATAAAGGTAAACCAGATTGTGATTTATGTTTGTAAGTAAGAAGATTAATTTCTACAAAAACTTAAAACTTATTAAAGTTGCGCACGATTTGATCTTGATATAACAGATGACATCACAATGAAACCCATAACTTTCCATTTATAGTGAAGACAATAGATTTTCACTATCATCTGGTACAAAAAGTAAAAGCATTTACTCAGATTAGTTGCGTCTTTATCTGCTCACACAAGATTCATTTCGCATTATGGGTTTACATTGTTTATATTTTTAACGATAGGTGTTTGCACTTTACTATGATTCGCCTGATGACAGCTTCAACTTATCTCAAGATGCGTACCTACCTCTTGTGCCTTATTTGTATTTATTTTCGCTATTTCAATTAAATATGCCTCTAATTGTATAAGTGTTTCTGTGACACACCATAATTGTAATGTCAGTTCACTCAAAAGATTATGTCATTTTATTAAATTGTGTACCTATGTATATTACCGTAAACGGTATTTATTTGCGAAGACTGATTTAACACTTGCTATAACGGACATCAGTCACGATCACAGACGTAAATACAAATAAACAAACATAGATTTTTTGAGTTGTTATATATATGATAAAGTATATGAGTAAGGTGTGTATTGTGTTGTTTAGTTAAGTCTTTACCAGTTACTTATCCTATGTGAGTTGTAGGTCATGAAAAATATTAGATCTCTGGCTTTTTGACTATCTATATGTTTTATGTCTTGATCATAAAATTGTCTTTGTCCTGTTAAGTTAATAGAAAGCTGATAATCTAAAAACTAACGTTAACGTTAATCAAAAGATGTCAATTAGTGCTTATCTGCTTAGCGGATTAAGCACTTCATTATTAAAAGGACAATATTGTACCTAAGTATGCATCACATATGCATGTTTATATTACTTACTTGAATATTTTTACTGGATTCCTTTGCCTATTCTGGGTTCAGACTTTTTGCATATAAAATGTGTTTAATTTGTGAAAGCCTTAAATTAAAACGCCAGGAAGTGCGCAAGTTCGTGTAAATGAGCATGAAACAGTTGTTCAGATGTTTTACTAGAAGAACTCGGCCGCATTTTCAATATTTGTGTTTGCATAAAATGGAGTGTGAGTAGGTCAAATATTTTCGATGTTTTAAGTACATATGTATATGGGGCTTGTACATTAAATAACCTGATTGTTGACCTAAGGTGTCAAAAACCCGAATTCTATACTCAATTAAATGCGAACTACATGTATCTACCAGTAGGCTAACGTTTCACTACAGCTGAAGTTAAGCACCACTGTAATTTAAAATGGATCACGCATATCTACCTAGAAAAATATATATTCAATCTGGATTTGTATAAAGTCGCTTATTTAAAAAATATCCTGATGCTGTAGACCAAAATATTAGATATGTACGTGTATGTATTAACACATACCTATACATGTGTAATAGGTACACATGTATATGTGTTAATAAGTACACTTTAAAGGTTTTACATAATTTATTTGTAACTTGTGCCATATTGTACATTTTAGCTAATGGTTTTAATATACTCCAGTGATTTATTTGATTATTCTAGATAATACTACTGAAAAGTAAGTAAAAGTAATTCATATACATAGTGTGTACAACTTTATTTTATTCCAGGTCTTCTCAATGGATAGGATCGGACGCGTATTTCGACCCAGACTCCATCAGGGCGTCTGACACGGCCGTCGGGAACTGCGTCCTCAACGCTGAAGACAAGTTTCTGGAACCAGAGTCCTACAGGGTCTCTAACTACTATACTTTCTATCTGGAGAACCAATGCAGACATGACTGTGAGTCTATATTGTTTTTTATTAATTTACGTTTGGACCAAAATGTCCAGAAATGGGCCAAACCTTCTTAAATATTTTTGTCTCGTCACCAGAGTTGGCGACTCTCATTCGATTAAAGAAGGTTACGTATATTGTCAAAATTTCTTACATAAATTTATTAGTAGGTATTTAAATTTATTTACTTTCGTGACACAAACAGTGTTTTCGTAAGTACAAACGAACTACAAGTACTACAAGCTGTGTGCCTATTAGGTATATTCAATTTTCGTCTTTTTAGTAGGTACTAGCTGTGCCAGCGACTTCGTCCGCGTGGAATAGTTATTATCATAAAAACGGTTCTAGTGAGTTAATCTTAAAAGATAGATATAAACTGTTGCGGAAATTTTGTTAGATCATTTCAAGAGGAATAATTCTTTCACAAATATTTTTTTGACATCTTGAACCGTTTTCGCAGCGCACGCAACGGAAGCTCTCAAGGATGAATAATTTTCCCCGTTTTTTCCACATTTTCAATTTTTTCAGTTGCAGCGTGATTTTATATAGCCTAAAGCCTTCCTCGATAAATGGTCTATTCAACACAAAAAGAATTTTTCAATTCGCACCAGTAGTTCCTGAGATTAGCGCGTTCAAACAAACAAACAAACTCTTCAGCTTTATAATATTAGTATAGATTTGCAACCCTCTTTTATTCTTAGTATACCTAGACCTTTGACCACAGCCATACCACAATGGATCATTGAACTCGTTTAATTAATTGGTATGTATATGATAATTTATCTTTTTCAGATCTCAAGAAGATTGACCGTTGTTCGTACGAAGAATACGTAAACCAAACTCTGAGACATGTTGAATTCACCATCAAGAACTATACCAAAGACGACGTAAGTATATTTGTAATCATTCTTATAACGTGTTTTTGTATATACATACGTATGTACTTGAATAGCAATTATTGTGATTATTACCTTAGAGTTAATGGAGTTTTTCTCACCTATCTACTATTTGTTATTCTGTGGTTTGAGTAGATATAACAAGGTGATATAGGTATGTATTATATGATATAATTTAGTATTATCATACTGCTTAGTATTATGAAGTTTGGAAGCTTGTCTGATTATTCCTTCGCTTATTTGGAGGAAGGCATTAAGATAGAATAGACCCCTGATGAACACACAGGCTACATTTGAAACATATAAACATTTAATGTTTAAATTTCTACAAACACACTATATCTGGAATACCCATTTAGGTATATCTTGTAAACGCGTTTATTTTGACTGTAAAGCATTAGAAAATTATAAAAAAATCGAAGAAAGCCGAACGTACTAATAGAGTTAACTGATGTCTCTCGTTATTTTTGGTTAGTTTTTCCTGTCTATTTCTGATTCGTTACGAAAAGATCTCAGACGCGAGCTAATAATGTTTTAGTAAGAATAAATAGATATTGTTCAGCTATTTTATGTTTAAGCACGCAATTGGAAATTACAAACGACCAATTATGCATTTCACGTCACCGAATGATGAAGGAAACAGATGCGGGCTGTTTCTATATTCTATTCTAGCTCGCGATATTACCTAGTGCTTGTATTTATGTAATTACCGCACTAGGTATTGTTATCTTTGCCGTAACAGCCATTAGCATACTTTACTGTCGTAAAAAAAACTGATAGAGCATGCGTCAGTGATGTATTTACATGTCTCTATAGGTCTGTTTTGACTTATACAATCAATTCTAGTTAAATAGGTTTGGTTGGATAGTTAGTCAGCTAGGCCCTAAGGGCGGTTTGAAAACTCTTAATATAAGAGTAGGCCATACATTTGATAAGAAATTTTATAGATGAAATATTTATTTCTTTCGTTATTCGTCTTCTTATTTTTAGTTATTTAGTTTGCATAAAAGTGACCAAGTCGGATTCCTAAAGTATTTAAAACAAGATGCTTCTAAAGTCAAAATATTATATTGAAATACTTCGAGTCTGTGGCGGTGACCATTTAACAACAGTTGTCCGTTTTATGTCCTTTAAAAACATACTTACTTCATTATTCTGTGCTAAAACGATGAATCAAAAAACTCAATCCCTCTGAATCAAGGAACACTACAGACAGAAAATGAAATTAAAGAACCAGTCAAACGCTGTGAAAATTCAGGTCAATGCAAGTTAAACACAGTGTTTTGTCGTGCTCGTAATTGGTCTTCGCTAAGCTAATAAGATACTCGAGATCGTTGTGGGGACATTTGTAGTATTCTAAGACTATTGTGAATCTTCTGTACCTTTTAATGTACCTACATACTTTAAAAAAAAAACATTATAAGAGAGAGAGAGAGAGAGAGAGAAAGAGAGAGAGAGTGAAAGAGACGTGTAGTGTGTTTTTTAATATTATTTTCCTCTTGTTATTTTTTACGTATCTTCCGTGAAAGGACCTGGACACCACAATGTATGCCTTAGAGAAATACCCTGACGAATTAATTCTGCGGGGGAGTTACGACCCTCAGTCTTGAGGAAGTACGACTCAAAAAGAGAAGCATATTTATGTAGGTTACTTTTATCTCGCATTAAGGCGGGTGGCATCGCCAGTAATAAAATAAATACAGATAAGTCAACTCAACTCAGTCGTGAGAAAATACGACTCAAGATAGAGAGAGAGAGAGAGAGAGAGATTTTTAACCTTATAACTTTAACCCTTGTAGTGTAAGCGAGCTTGCGAGATAGAAGACCGCTTCATTTGCCGCGGCTTCACGTGGCGCACGGAGCGGCGCGTGACGTCTCGCGGCCGCGGCGCCTGCGACCTGCACAGCGAGGACCTGGTCTCCACCGGCTCGTGGCTGCTGCGCCGCACCAGCGGGGCCGCCTACTACAGGCGAGTCATCTGCCTCAATAGTGAGTCACTATACGCATTATAATAACTTAACAATTATGACAAGAAATCATAGTGTTACCATAATGCATATTTATATATATTTTGTAATGTTTATGATTTCAATAAATATTTGTTTCTTCTTTCTTTCTTTCTATTAACTGAGCTATCCGCATCTAAAAGCAGCATGGGATCGCAGAAAATTTTGCCAATTGACCTCCAAACTTCAATATAAAGATGGCACCCGATGATGATGATGATGATAGGCGTTATCTATGAAATATGAAATAGCGAGTGTGGCTTAGCGGTTCCAGTGTCTGCTTTTCATCCAGACTCACCCTGGTTCGATTCCGGCCCTACACCAACGACTTGTGATTTCAAGTTATGTGTGGATTTGCATTCGCTTAGCGGTGAAAACATAGTGACGAAACCGATATGTTTGAGGACCACAATATCCCAGGAAAATGTCTTCCGTAGAAGAACCTGGGCGCCCACCACGATGTATCTGCCCAAGAAAACTCCCCTAACGAATTAATTCTGTGGGGGAGTCACGACCCTCAGTCATGAGGAATACGACTCAAGATAGATACGCATTATCTAACCTAAACCTAATCTTTCTTTCCTGTTACGTACCTGTTAATGAAAGCTATCGATCCCGAGGCCACAACTCAATACGTTGGTCGGACCAAATTAGCTCCACATTACATACATCTACCTATATAATGCACTGCATGTTGCTGAGAACAGAAGGATGTGGAAAGATGTTATCAAAGAGAAGGTGCTAGGAGGTCACGATCCCCAGACATGAGGGATACGATTCACGTAGGAGGATTATTTATAAAAACGAATGCTTCTTTCAAAATGTATAAATATCTGTCCGTTTTCTAAAACAGTCTTGAAAATTAATGTATCTCTTCCTTTACAGTAACGGTAGAGTGCCACGACAACACTATGGTAGTGACGTACCACCCGCGCACGTTGTTCCGCGGTCGCGTGTACGTGCCGGGACGCGGGGACAGATGCAGCGCGCGCTCCGAGAGGGGCGCGGTGCGACTGTCTCTGCCGCTGCAGGGGGAGTGTGATGTCAACTTCGCGTATGGCATCTCTAACGGACCCAATGGAGTTGTAAATAGGTCAGTAATGTACATACATACATTTAAAACAAATACAGAAAATGTTCGCATTAAGTACCTATACGATAGTTCTCAGCTCTGACTGTGGTTGTAGTTAGAACTCGCGTTCCATTTCCAAGAGAGTTTACGATGTTTATGAGCTTAAACTTTTCCAACTATTTAAGTTGAACTAACTCGAAAAAAATCTAAGAATTCAGTGTTTTAGATCTTTTAATCTTTCTGCAAATGTATGACATCAAGTTTCTCATATGACTTAACTCCAGTTATTTATCTTTGCATGACCAATGTCCCACAAAATTGCAGGACGATGGCGTACGTGATGGTGATGATACCTGAACAACCCCATCATCCAGACGGCCGGAGACCGCTGGGTGCGCGTGGGGTGCTCGCCCGGCGCCAGCTCCGCCGCGCAGGTCGACGCTACTGTCTCCGTCAGGGACACCGGGTAAG
>OZ026820.1:9387563-9407971 GCA_964023185.1 Macaria liturata | reverse complement strand
AATGTGGCTGTACCCATGTACATCACCTGCAACATGATATTTTAATTATTATTTTTGGTTTTTACTATAGTGTCACACTCCTGCTCAAAGGTCTTGTTCAACTCTTCTTCACTTTTTTACTCCGAGTGTTTTTGAGGCTCACGAGTTGTAAGATACAATAACTAACAACATATGTAAGTACTAGGTGCTACTTTTGGTACTTAATGTCAAGAAATCGTTGCCCGATACAAATCATTATCATCATTTTGCCATGGGTCAACTTATTGTACAGAACAGATGATTATTTTTGCGAATTTTCAAAAGTCGTTGTACATTTTTGTTATGATTTTTGCGTAAGTTATCGAGACCTTACATTTCCGTGCTGCTGGGATGCTGTGCGCTCGTCAGCTCGTCGGTACCTACTAATAAGGCCTGCGGGGCACGGTAGCATAATAGGCAATGTTTTTGTTATACTTACAATTGATAGGCTCACGCTAGACTACAGCTTGCCTGATGCTAAGCAATGTTAGTATCTAATAAACGCTCTAGCACGCTTGTCTAGAATAAACCGGTTAGCTCGACTGTGTTAAAAACTTAATGAATGTTTCTTATTTTAGACTAGTACCTACTAACCTTAGAACTTTACAAACCTATTATGGATCTTTAGTACCTACTTTACAAACCTATTATGGATCTGCTGTTGTTCCAATGAGTAAACCTTTATTAATCATTTATGTTATTCACCTGAGGCTTGTACCCGTCCGGCCCTGCTTCGTACTCGACCAGCTGCATGCGTCCGTCTGGCAGCAGGACGTGGTACGAGCCCGTCGCCTGGTCGTCCTTGCGTTTCTCGTTGTGACCGAAGTCGAGGCTCACACCGGTATCTTGCACGTCGTACGAGAAGTCGTAGTTGGCTGGTAACTAGGAAAAAAAAACAAAGTAAAAAAAACAGATACATCTCATGAGAATCTCCTTTTTTTGAACCGAATTCAAAAAAAGAAGGAGAATTAAATAAATTTATTAAAATATAAATAAATACCTAATCTTTTACTTATTATATGAATCGTGTGTGTGCTGATCTTATGCAAATTGTCGATAAACAGGCTTAATTGACTGCTTGTAAAACGATAAATCTAGTACATATACATATATACATACGAACATGTTGTTACTAATTTCGAATTATTTTCTATACTTTTCAAAGAGTTTTGATAAATGCGCAAAAGACTAAACAATGATCAACTATATAATCAGTTCCTGATTTCGGTGTACTCCGTAACACGACTTGCTCTAACTATCGCATATATTGTTAATGTTAACGCTCTTGAAAACTTTATATCGGGGTTTTACACTTACCGTGGGTTCTTGAGCCGGCTTTTTACCTCCTATTTTGGGAGGCAGATACTCTTGAGCTGCTGCAGGCCATAGATATGCCAGTGCCATCACAACGACCTGCAAATAATTTTTAATTTTATCATTACACTAACTATGTTGGTACATTATTGGTTTGGTTGGCGGTAACGCCGCAGGGAATGCTAGTGTCTCACTCAAATATATAAAAAAACGAGAAAATGTATGAAACTTACGCATAATATCTTCCACATTTTGAACTGCCGTGATCCGTCTCCAAAGGGCACCGCGGTAGATATAGGGCATGAGCGCCAAGGTGCTTGGTTTATAAAGCCAAGGGTTGCGGTTACCGCGCGCCGCCTGCTTCGTTCTTCATTACCAAGATGCACGATCTATGCCTATTGCGACATCCAAATTGAGGTTTTGGCGACACTCCGCTCATAATTAGTTGGTTACAGAAATTTTCGAATCCAACAATGAAAGAGGTGATGATGATCTTCGTTTTTATTTGCAGTGTTTAAGCAAGGTTTATTTGTCTTGGTTTGAGATATACAGAATGCAAACAAGTCTTTTCCTAATTTTAACAAGAATAAACCTCGACATAGGCAATTACTAACTTACTGATGATAATGATATTTGGCAAAATATAAATACTGTAATGGAAAATAAAATAAAAACTAAATGACAGTGACATAACAAACAGTTGACAATTGACAATATTGACATGTCCTAGCAGACAGCTGCCCAATTTTTGCAATTTTCAATAATTTATTAAACATTTTACTCAAATATCTATTAAAAACAGCAAAATATAGTTCGGTGGAAATTATTCTTGCAACCATAACACCTATGATAGTTATGCATTTTTTGGTGAGATAAGACGTGACTGATAGGCTATCTTTCCAGTTACTTCTGTCGTCTGTGCATTATCGTAAAGTTTTTGTGTAAAAATGAATTCTCTACTGAGAGGAAGACAGCTCTGGCGGTGTTTGAGTACATCGGCAGTACGGCAGTGTGCTCAGCCTCCGAAGAGGCCGCAGAAGAAGTTCGTAGGGCCCATAACATGGAAGTCCATGGTTGCGACAGCACTCGTGGGTGGAGGCCTCACCGGTTTCATGGTTTATGTGAAGAAAGAGAAGCAAGAGGCCCTCGATCGTGATAGAAAGCGGCAACTCGGCAAGGCGAAGATAGGAGGAAGTTTCGAGCTTGTGGATCCTGAGGTAAAGTGGCCAACACCTGTACAATCTTGCAGGTTATGTATACATTCAGTATGAATAAATTGAAAATATATAATTCCTTGTATTATGCGGGAATCGAACCCGCAACCTCTAGATTAGAAGGAGAACACTACCAATTAAGCTAGACAGGAATATTTATTTATCTCATTGAAATGATTTGATGTATAGGTAAATCAAGCAGTCAAGTTTATGTAATATTGAAATACATAATCAGTCATTATTTTTATTTTTCAGGGCAAAATTGTGAAGAGCACAGACTTGCTGGGCAAATGGCTGCTGATATACTTTGGATTCACACACTGTCCTGACATCTGTCCGGATGAACTGGAGAAGTTGGCTGAAGTAGTAAATAAACATGGTAAGGTTTTTCCATCTATGTTATGATTCAAATAAATTAATTTTCTTAGTATACAAGTTTTTATCCCTACTTTACTACACTCCATCAACTATCTTTATCACTTATGTTTAACAAAAAAACAGTTTCTGATTCTAATTAATGTTTTAGGTCTGACGTTTTGAGAGGCAGTTTGTAACCTTGTGAATAATATGTATAATTTTTTTTCATGGATTTTATTTAAAAAGAACATTTCTAGGATAAACAGTTGTCTTCTAACAGTCAGTTACCTCTTTTTAACACAGAACAGGCTTGCATTTGACTACAACCTGCCTGATGGTAAGCACCACTGTAGTTTAAGATGTAGCTTGCACTTGCCTAGAGGAAATCTTTGTACCTAGTTCTGAACGTTTCTGATTTATTGTTGATTGGAGTGTGGTGGAGCCAGTCAAAAATTAATTGTTGTTGGCACCAGCTTCTTGGTGGCTGTATGCATTACAAATAGACATTATATCAACCATAGTATTCATAGCACATGCAGAGTACATTTTTTAGGAGCCCACAGACAGGCAGATTTACAAGATTTCTTGTGATTAATTTAACTGTATTGTTTATTTATTATTTCAGACACCACACCCTCATCACCGCCTCTGCAGCCAGTGTTTATCTCAGTAGATCCCCAGAGAGATACTCCTGAAATTGTTGGCAAGTAAGTACCTATGCTTTTTCTATAACTATGAGTTTATCACCATTGGTCAGCTTAGCTGACATTGACAGCAATTCGAGAACATTGGACCAAACCCGTAGAGAGAGTATGTATAGAGATCTGGATGCCATATACTGGAAGAAGACAGCAAATATATACCTAAAATTTTAGGGTTGCCCCCTATATGGAATATGTTACCCGAAATGCAAAAAAATCTTTCTTTGACAAAATAAATATTTTCAGATTTAATAATAATTTTACGATTCAAACTTAAAATTTACTCAAATATTGGTGTATCACTATGTTTTTATTAATACAATTTTATACAATACGGTAAAAACGGGCAAACTAACTAAAATATTGCACAATTTACATTAAAAAAATTTAATAAAATTAAGGCATGTTAGAGAGAAAATTTAAAGGCATACATTATATTACAAGTATGTGAATCTCAAGCGCCATGAAATTTACTGACAACAGAAATTATATTAAAAATATAAATATTATGTTAGAATGTCACCACAACATTGTAATTGCATTATCAACTTATTTCTTAACTACAATAATTATAAAATATTAAATACCTACTTTTTTACCCTAAAATAAGGTGTATTTTAGGGTAAAAAAGTGGTATCCCTAAAATCGGATTAGTTGTATCAAATTGAGTTGGTATCTTCTTCATTTACCTACTCGTTCTAACCCGCTTACACCAAATCGAGTAAGAGCGAGATGGACACAAAATGTCAAAGTAAGATCAACCCATGCAATTTAGGCGGATAATACTTCGAAAATTATAACCTCTACATTTAGAAAAAAGATACGTAAATTCACATAAATCCAATATAATCCTGTACAATTTAGCGTGGAAGAGTATTAAATAACTATAATACATGCAGAAATATTCACATATGAACTTGAAAATGAAAACTTACGAGTGGAAAGTTACATTTGCACATTTTCTTTCCGAGCGGCTTTTACAGCCTAAAATAGGAACAGTTCACCATTCTTCGCTAGTCAAATATAAGCATTTCACCACAAAACAGTTGCTAATAACACTCAAAGCACAGACACTATATTAAAAGCACTAAAATACCAATTCAATAATCACTCGACGGTTTGTCTGCCACAAATGAGCTTTGTGGCAGACAATCAAAATCGCATATTTAGTAAGGGACAATAGATACTATGTTTTTCTCTGTTACTCTCAGCTAGGACTACATAAGTTTGTCTCGCTTGCATAATTATTATTAGTCATGCAGCGACTCTAATACATACTCTCTCTACGGTATCATCTGTATTTTTTTTTCTTTGGCCGTAACTTTGTATTGTGCCAATTCTCAAGTAAAAATTATCATCTGCATTGATCACTCCCGAGACATTGCCCTAGCAACAATGGTTTTGTTATTTTTCATTTTGTTTATTATTACCTATTTATGCTAATTTATTTCAATGTTTTCTAGTTAATCTTTAATGATTACATCTTTCTTTCGTTCTAATTAACATCTTTTATCTGTTAAATGGTAGTTAGTTTTTATTCATACCATGGGACTTATTTCATATAATAATGCTATGTAATTCAAGAAAAACAGGTTCTGGCTTTTTATACACTCTTTCAATGGATAAACTACTGCTGCCACGACGAATTCGATATATCTTTCAGGACCAATTGCGATAACTATTGAAACGGCTGTAATTGAAAGCAGAAACTCATATACAAGCAATACAAATACACGGAACTAAATTTTATTCGTCACGTTTTAGGTCTTGTCTAATTTGACGCTTAGCGATCAAATTTTAGACATAAATTTCGTTAAATTATGCGCCGTCGAATAGCTTTTTGACGTTTTCAACTAAATTGAATGACCATACACAATTTAATCGTCTCGATCTAAAAATAGTTTATTCGTAAAAATAGTTTGTTAGTTCGAATAACAAAACCAGTTTGACAGGGGCTAAACCCATTTAGTGGTAAATTAGTTTAATTGCGTGTGCCATCGAATTAGCACCATTGTATTGAGCTAAAAGTAGACTCTTTTGTGACTTAATACTACCTCCGTAACAAAAAGACGAAAACCAATAAACTATTGCTAAATAAAAAAATCATATCATAATGCATATAGCAGTATGTTTAATGATATGATAATTTTCTGTAAACTAAGCAAAACAGCGAACATACATGAGAACTATATATGAATAAATAGAATAAGCTAAATGATAAATGAACTTCAGGCCCTGCATGTTTGTATATAAATCTAGGAATAGATTTTTGTTCTTTCCTCCTGTTTATTGGTATCTATATACCAATCAAATACTGTGACTGAATTACTGTATGTAGTATATATTATATGTTTAATATTTCCAGATACTGCAAAGAGTTTTCGCCCCGGTTCCTGGGTCTGACGGGCACCAAGGAGCAGGTGCAGCAAGCATGCAAGTCTTACCGAGTCTACTTCAGCGCAGGACCTCAGGATGTTGATGAGGACTATATTGTAAGCTATTCTTTTGTACCTATTTTAATTTAATTATTGACTAGCTATACTGTGTATTGTATAGTCTATAGTGCTGATTAAAGACAATAAAATCGAGGGACTGTAATAAAATTGATTTTAGAGCCTCTGATAAAATGGGAACAGTTGCTGATAATATGTACATATACTTTTTACTTTACTGTTCTGGTACTTTTAATTCAACGTTTTTCATCAAAGTGATTTGAAGCCATGTAGCCTATATTTAACATTATGCAATTCTTTTGTTGCAGGTTGATCACACAATCATCATCTACCTCGTGGACCCAGCTGGTGAATTTGTTGATTATTACGGACAAAACAGAAGTGCACAGGACATCCATGACTCAATGCTGGTCAATATACAGAAGTACAACGCTGCTAATAAGGGGTCGTGGTTCTAAGCATTGTCTGGTTGTAGAATAGATATATAGTTCCAAAGTATTTTTCTTTAAGTTAAATAAATGTTATTTAATTTTTATTTCGTTGTTTTACTGAAGAAATTTCTTTGCCGGTTCTATTATAGCAATCGTAGGCAATAGTATAAGGATCTTTCAGAAAAAAGCAAACTATCAATCGAGTCCAGAAAATCTTACGTACAAAGGTGTTAAAATTCAAAGAATAAAACACGAGAAGGTTATCAATAAATATATCTTTTACAACTAAAAGTTAGTGGTCATTTTGCTACTAATCCTACTTATAGTGAGCTGTCCACCGCCCGTATGTATTTGCAGTAAACTCTGGTCGTATTGGTACAGTTTCACCGTCGACCCATCCACCGAACTGGCCGCAGAGATGCTCACCTCACCTTCATTCACTGTCACTAGATTAACATCATTGTTGTAATTCACGTCATTTAAGAACACACTATTGGTTACCAAGTTAGGGGCGCCATCTAGTACTATGACTTCAGTTTTGATGTCTGTATCATCTTGGAATATGACTCCTTCGGGTATTACTGTTTCTTGGTTTACTAGATTTTCATTCCCATTCGGGTTTTGTTCGTTCATTCCTACAATTACGTACTCGTCTGATTTATTCTCTTCTTGTACAGTATTTGCTTTCGTTCGAGTATTTTTATCAGAGACTGTAACTGGGTCTATCATAATGCCTTTTTTGGGAGGTTTCTTTTTCTGCTCATGTTTTTTGACATGTTTCGCGAGTTGACATTTTGTAGTGAACCTTTCATTGCAGTTCGCACATTCGAACGGCTTCTCACCTGCAGACAAAGTTCATGGTGTTAGTAGACTTTTTTATTGAATAGCTTTTTAGTGACTCTTCTTCTTATCGAATGAGAGTAGCCAACTCTGGTGTCGAGGGTTTATCAAGCCGCCCTAACATGACGTGGCTTAACGACTACTATGACAAACAGCCGGTACCTACAATTTAACGTGTGATCCGACCCACGGAGTCGCCCTAAATGGAATGGCATTTTTCGGTCACCCGTCCAAGGACTAACCGAATCGACAATAGCATAACATTGGTAATTGCGTGCATTGCATCTTATATTTTTTTTATATGGGATATGTTTGCATTCGACTACAGCCTGCCTAATGTTAAGCATTGCTGCAGCCTAGGGTGTAACACGTTTGCCATAAAGAAAGACAGAAACAAAAAAATATGTTTATTGAGACAAACACAAACTTAAACTTATTTACTTACTTAATTTACATGTTAAGAATGTGATGCCCCAATACAGCCACAACTCAGCCTAATATTCTGTTGCGGCTATTGTTGTATAAGAAGGTGTATTGACATACCAGTGTGTAGGCGGTAGTGTGCGCGCAGGCGCGCGGCTGTGAGGAAGCGCTTGCGGCAGGAGGGCGCGGGGCACGCGTGCGGCCGCTCGCCGCCGTGCACACGCATGTGCTGCGACAGCGACACGCGCGCGAAACTAAATAAATAAATATAAATATTACTATTATTGGGTCCAACCTGGATGAGGTCTGCACAAGATCGACGCAGATGGCACATGCAAAGGGAGGCCTATACCCAGCAGTGGGATCCCAAGGGCTGTGGATGATGATGATGAAATAAATATTCCGGGACGTTGCACACAGCGCCTTCTAGCCCCGCACTAAGCAAACGCTTGCGTCGTGGGTACTAGATAACGGATACAATACTTATATACCTTTCTTTTGTAAATACATACTTATTATACATAGGTACAAACGACCAGACCCAACACAAGTAATTATAATTTTTTTAAATTCATTAATACTTGTGTCACGCGGGAATCGAACCCGCAACCCCTAGATTAGAAGGCAGAGCCACTACCAACTAAGCTAACCGGCCAGTCAGACTGGAGACCTGGGGAACAAATTAAGTGATAGCTTGTTTGTTCTGTTTACACTCACTTCAATGGCACACGTAGAAGAAACATTAACAAGTCTTTGCTAAATTTGAAATGAGCTATCAAAGCTCTATGATTACCTCTTCCCACAAACGTTACAAGAGTATGGTTTCTCGCCGGTGTGCGTCCGCTTGTGTGCTTTTAATGTAGAGCTGGATGAGAAGGCGCGATCGCACATAGTGCACGCGTACGGTCTCTCGCCTGGAACGTAAAAAATAAATTTATTGTAACATAACCGAAAAAACCGCAGTGACGACAAGCATGCTAATGCATTTTATTATAATTTGATATAAGTAAGTCAAGAAATATGTATAAACAATAACATTTCTGTGAAATAATAATAATACACTTATAATATTACAAAAAATAACAGTAAATTCCAGTGATTATAAAAATTTTGCAATCATCATTCGTCTATTACTATTGCAATTGCATTCTCTTTCACTTTGAAAAAAATCGTCTGCACTTCTAACTTCTTCTCTAACTTCACATTATCGCTGACGGAGCTAAAACTTTTATATAGTTTAGTCTATATGTGATAAAAGTGGGTGCTCGCGGCTTCGCTCGCATTTAGAAGGAAAACTTGCATTCCCTATTTCACCCCTTTAAAAGTAGCATTTCCAAAAATCCTTTCTTAGCGGATGCCAACGTCATAACATCTATCTTCATTCCCAATTTCAGCCAAATCCGTCCAGTGGTTTGGGTTGTGCGTTGATAGATCACTATATCAGTCAGCAGTCAGTCACCTTTGAGTTTTATATATTTAGATTAGAGTTGTTACCGGTGTGCGTGCTGCGCGTCGACTCTAACTTGGTACTCACCGGTGTGAGTCCTCATATGCAGCGTCATGTTGGAGTGCTGTATGAATGTCTTCCCGCACTGCGCGCACACGTACGGCCGCTCGCCTGTGTGCGTGCGCTCGTGCGTGCTGCGCGTCGACTCGTGACGGAACCTGCACGCAATAGCAGGCTTTACCTTGTGGTTATAGAGGTTAATTTACAGTGGGAGGGAAACATACATAAATATATCAATATGTGAGGGGCAAACTCTAACGTAGTTAATGATCATGTATTAAACCCGATATTTGGTATAAGATTAAGCTAGATTGTATCAGAGTGACGAATTCTGGTGTCGAGTGTATCGAACTACACACCTATCTGCATACTTTCATTATTAATATTGTAAAGACGACAAAGTGTATCTGCCCCCTTAGACAAGAGGCGTATTTTAGTGAGCGTACCTACTGACGCTCGCTAGTGGAATAGAAATACCAATGTATGGCAGTGACGTAGCATGTCAATCGTCGCGATGTCAATCCCATTCATTTATATAGGTATACTCTTTCTATTCCATAAGTGAGCGACAGTACACTCACTAAAACACGCCTCTTGTGTAAGGGGGCAGACCTGCGTGGACAGTGCGCGCACGCGTAGGGCTTGTCGCTGGAGTGCACGCGGGCATGCGAGGCGAGCAGGCGCGCCGACGCGAACGACAGCCCGCACACCGCGCACACGCAGTCGCGCGACGTCGCGTGACACACCATGTGCGCCGACAGGTTTCCGCGCACTGAGAACCTGGAACATAAATATAATAAAAAGAAATGTCATTCATTTAGTCCATACACATTTCAAAATATATCATAATCATAGCATATAAAAGTGTACCAAAATATATCATCATCATCGCGGGCTGATGATGATGATATATATCGCCCACTGCTGAGCATAGGCCTCTCTTCTTGTACGCCACTTGTCCCGGTCCTGCGCAGATTGAATCCAGGTTGTTCTAATGCCGTCGACCCACCGCATTGGTGGGCGACCTCTATTTCTATGGCCATATGTTCACCAAAATATAGAAGTGTAGCAATTTGACCAATTTATTTATTTATTTATTGGCTGACTTCTCGCTCAGAGCCTATCAAGTTGCCACGCCACACCGCCGTTGAAATGCGGATGCTGATGTGCCATATCTCAAAAACAAAATAAACTTGTACTGTTTCCTAAGCTGAAACATACCTAATCTAATACATAAACATAGACATAAATAATAACACCAACTTATAGTACCTACCTACTTATATGAATAATACGAATAGACGGCCTCTTTCTTTTTAAGAAGTCGGTAAAAATACACTTTTTAAAGTGTATGTTTCTCTCTTTTTAGTACACTTTAAAATTGTATTTTTCTTTTTTCTTTGCGCTCAATTGCATAAAAAAAAATATCTATCTGTCATGTTTAGAGTAATAAAAGCAATGAATGAATGCATTTATTGTCCGAAAACTAGGCATAGTAGGTACAGATAATGCTAATAAAATAGACATTTTACATTTGACTGGCCTGTTAGCTTAGTTGGTAGTAATAAATAAAAGTCATTTATTTCAGGCATATTCAACCCAGAACTTAATACTAATAGAACACTGTAAAGGGGTGTTGTAAAACAGACAAACAGAAATTTATTTTTGACACATGATTTTTGTGTTTTCTTGCATCAATAAAGACCCCTCAACTATTTTTTTTCCATTATCTTCAATGTACAGACACCGACCGGTCACAGTTTTATTATATGTATAGATTTAGCACGCTAGTGTTTACCTTGTCAGGTTGACAGTACCTCTTATCACACACAGTGCACTGGTACTTTCTGTCGCGCGCGTGCGGCGCGTGCACCGGCAGGTGGCGCTGCAGGGCGTACCTCTCCACGAAGGCGGCGCCGCACACCTCGCACGAGAAGCGCCGCCGCGCCATGTGCCGCTCGATGTGACGCCGGAGGGCGGTGCGGTCTGAAAAGTGTAAGAAACTTGTTTTTTTAACTTCTATTTTACCTACTTTAATTTATTTATTTTTTACTAGTAGTGACGGTATGTAGAAGAAAAAGTAACCTATATGACTATCTACAATTACAATCTAATCAATCTAGTTCAATATTAATTTAAAATGTCACCTAAATAAACTTTCCGTTTTAGAATATTAGTAGGATGGACCGTACAAAAATAATTTAATTCATATCAGTTTTGTGATCAAAACAAATTGTACAAATACAAGAAACTGTTAAAAAAATGCTAACGTGACGCCCCCATTATTTTCAACACTTTTGAGCCAATCTGGCTTCTGGTCAATATGGCCTTCTTTGCTGCATCCTCATACCAGATAATTATCAAATCAAATACATATGTTTATTCACAAAACTTATTCTAATTACAAAATAAATAACTCAATGTTAACCAACTTAATAACTAGTGTAATTGACAATTACATATATACATGCCTCTAAAATCTTTCCCGCACTGAGTACACTTCCAGCCAGCCTCCTGCTCATGCAGCATCCCGTGCACTTTGAGATCAAACTCAGATTCAAATGTCTCCTTACAATTACTGCATGGATACTGATTGTCTGGCACAGGATCGTTTTCTGGATGATGTTTAGTGATGTGAGCTCTTAGCACTCTGGAATTGTTGTACTCCTAGAAATAATATAAATTATGCAGGTTTTATAAAAAATAACTCATCATCCCAGCCTTAACAATAATATTTATTAGGCAATTTTTTTGTAATATATGTTACGGCTAATACCCGAAGTGCGGCTACACCTAGTTTTAGCCGGTTAGAACTAGGTGTAGCCACTTACTCTTGGTTAAACCTAGTAGGTACGAGCCGATAGTTTTCGGGTAAAACTAGGTCTCAAGTCCTGTTGTAGTGCAAGTGTTGGACTCGAAGTCACTTGTCTGTGACAGAAGGTAGATTAAATTGGTTTTTTTTTTTTTTTTTTTATCCAAGGTGTGGAAATCCTTTTCGGATACCGGGAATGTTGCCCGGCTATGTCGGACTCCTGCGAGCTCCAATGTCTAGTTTACTTACCAGGCATTAGAGCCCGCAGTCTACCGACTAAAACCACACCTTGCGTGTTGGGGGAGTCAGCAGAAATAAGATGCTATCGGTATACTTCTTATTTCTGGAGACTAAGAGGTTGTGAGTTTGAGTGGGTTGTTTTAAATAAAACTCCGACAGCGGTTCCGAAACTCAATCAAGAACGCTGTTACATACCCGGGTGCCGACATTAAGTCAGATCACAATCCTGTATTTGTGACTATGCAATGCCAATTGAAACGTACACAGAAAGGTCCGAAAAAGATTGCTATAGATACTAGGAAGATGAAGGAACATGCAACTAGAGCAGCAGTTTCTAATTCTTTAAATCAGTGGGCGGAACAAGAGCTAAATCAGACAATGTCACCTCTGGAGTTGTGGTCAAGCTTGAAGCAAAAGGTTGGCGACATCTGCCATACTTTGTTGGTGCCAAATCGACAGGTGAAGAAACAACAATGGATGACTGATGAAATTCTAGAGTTAATGGAGAAACGCAGAGTCTTTAAGACTACAAATTCCAGTAATTACAGCGAGTTGGACAAGCTTATACAACGGAAAATAATTCATGCTAGGGACAGCTTTTACAAGGACAAGTGTGATCGCATGGAACGTCTGCTTCATAATCATGACAGCTTTAATCTGCATAAGGAGGTTAAGGAGTTGGCGGGTTTGAATAAAAAGCCTAACTTCAATATACTGTGTGATGATCATGGCAATTTCCTCATTGATATGGATAGCAAAAAGCGTACATGGAGCTTATACATAGAGCAAATGTTTGCAGATACTTCAAGAAGTCTCAGTGGTTTATCCACGAGTGATACTGGACCACCCATTATATCATCTGAAGTGAAGCATGCATTAAGAGCAGCCAAAACGGGAAAGGCACTGGGGCCAGATAATATACCCGTCGAAGTTCTCAAGCTGTTGGAAGACGGATATGTAGATGCTCTTACACGTCTATTTAATGAGGTCTATGACTCGGGAACTCTCCCTGTTGACTGGCTCAGATCTACGTTTATTACCATACCGAAAAAGGCTCATGCCAAAAAGTGTTCGGAGTATCGTACGATAAGTCTGATGAGCCATGTACTCAAGGTATTCCTGGCTATCATCCACAACAGGATACGACCACAAAGTGATGACCAACTTGGGGAGAGTCAATTCGGTTTTCGTTCTGGTATGGGTACGCGTGAGGCACTATTTGCTTTGAATGTTTTGGTGCAGAAGTGCAGGGATATGCAGACTGACGTCATTCTTTGTTTCATCGATTATGAAAAAGCGTTTGATCGCGTTAAGCACGATATCCTGTTGCAACGCTTGATCGACGTAGGTTTAGATGGCAAGGACATCAGGATTATAAAAAATCTGTACTGGAACCAAAGAGCTACAATCCGCGTAGAGAATACAGAAACGGATTCCCTTGAGATTCGCCGTGGCGTTAGACAAGGATGTATCTTGTCACCCCTGTTGTTCAACTTGTACTAGGAAGCTATAATATCTGAAGCGTTGGAGGGGCTAGAGGTTGGTGTCAAAGTAAACGGAAAGGTAGTTAATAATCTGCGGTACGCCGATGATACCGTACTCATAGCGTCAACCGAAGGAGACCTACAGAAATTACTGGACAGGGTACACGAGTGCAGTTTGAAAGCAGGGTTGAGCATGAACGTATCCAAGACTAAATTTCTGGTTGTATCGAGAAACTAAATGAATCCCAGAATCACCGTTGCAGGAACAGATCTGGAACGGGTGCAGAAGTATAAATACCTCGGTGCTTGGGTCAATGTAGAATGGGATAGCGAACAAGAAATACGAACCCGGATTGGAATTGCCCAAGCCACCTTAAAAAGAATGGGTAAAGTCTTATGCAGTCGTCAATTGTCCATAAAGCTCAGAGTAAGACTACTCCATTGTTATGTGTGGCCTGTGGTATTGTATGGTAGTGAAGCCTGGACTTTAAAAGCTAACACACAAAAGTTTCTTGAAGCTTTCGAGATGTGGTGTTATCGTAGAATGCTACGCATTAGCTGGACACAGAAGGTTTCCAATGAACGAGTGCTCCTACGCGTCGGCAAGGGCCGCGAGCTTTTGCAGACCATCAAAAAGAGAAAAGTCGCCTATTTAGGACATGTTTTGCGACACGAGAAATACGACCTCCTCCAACTCATAATGATGGGCAAAATCGCAGGCAAAAGACACGTTGGAAGAAGAAAGAAATCGTGGCTGAGAAATATACGGGAATGGACGAGTATTGCCAGCGTAGAAGAACTTTTTCGCTTGGCACAAGATAGGGACAAGTTTGCTGAGCTGACGGCCAACCTCCATTAGGGAGAGGCACTGGAAGAAGAAGAAGTTTTAAATAAGTTTATGTAGAGGAGTTTATTTGAGGTGAAAAATAGATATTTATTAAATATTATTATATGAAGTATTATATTACTTTTATATTGTGAATGAATGAGTTGGAGGTAAGTCATAGTTGTGTGAGTGAGTAAGAGTGAGTAAGTGTGTGTAGTTAAGTGATTTTTACAAAGGTCCTTAAATCTAGTGACAAGTATAAAATCGTGGCATAAATTACACAGGTATATTGTTCTTTATTCTACTTACTGTTTTTTTTTTTATTACAAAATGTAGCATATTATGTTTTTTTTTTTATTATCCCCCTATTCCGGGGAGTCGTTTCCGCCTCTAGTGAAGTTCCAGTTCACTTCAGTTCACACACAACTGCTTCGACAGGCAGTGTTCCGGTGGGCATCTACTGTGTGGAGCGACTGTGGAGATGTAAAACCCTTTAGGGAATTCAGGGAGATCCTCAAGGTTATGGTTGCTGTCCAGTTTGTGGTTGTTCTTAAGGTGCCTGTTGATAGTGTAGGCCCCGCGGAATAACTTCCCGCAGAGCAGGCATTGCTTCACTCCCTTGGCGTGGGCTCCAAGGCCAAACCTGGGAGCGGTGGTAGTTGGGGTTTCTGGAATTTCTAGTTGTTGCAGTTCTGGGTTGCAGGAGTTCAAGGGTGCTGGGGACGCCACGGTTACTGGGGAGAAGGTCAGTGGGGCCTGGGCCAAGGTCCTCCCTGGATTCCCGCTATAGGTCGCAGGGGGCTGATGAAGGTTAAGAATAGTTAGCCAGATTTAGTTGTAAATTATTAAGTGTCCGCGTGATAGTTTCTAGTTGTTTTTGCAGTAGAGTAACCTGCGCTTGGCTATCTTCGATGCTTATTGTCATTATCTCGCAGTTTCTGCAGTGGTCAGTCCGCCCTTGTGTATATGCCATCTGAGCTCGGAGCGTATCCAATTCTCTTTGCATGTAGTAGCAGTTTATACATGATGTTGGTTGTGGAGGAGGCGCGAAGGATGCAGAAGAGTGTGTAGAAGAGTGTTGCTGATGTATATATTCTGAGACAGGTTGCTGATGTGCGTATGCCTGAAGTTGAGAGGATGTACTTGAGTGCGGTAGTGTATTTGAAGAAATCTCCGAGCCGGAGGGGAGGGCGTCACGGGCGGTTGTTGAGAGCTGTTGTGGCGGCTGACTGAGTACGGGGATTAGGTTCGTTAGGTTGCTTTCTACCACGCACATGCGACGACGAGCGAAGCGAGGAGGAACCAACTTCTTTCAAAACATGTCTCGATTCGGGGTTTAACCAAGACTAAGCGGCTACACCTAGTTCTAACCGGCTAAAACTAGGTGTAGCCGCACTTCGGGTATTAGCCGTAACATATATACAAATTAGAGCTGGAAAGGTCACATTTACATCAGCTCAATTTAACGCCTAGCAATAGTTCACAAAATGTAAATTTGCATGCAAGTACAATGACACAATAAAAATATTTGTGAGTATGCTTGCACTAGATCAAGCTGGGGTGAACCAATTCAAATGGAAGATAACATTTGAAAAATTTGCAACTTTTATCCCAAGTTAATATAAATATGAAGAGCCATTCGTAATAATTGAATATGCTTTCAAAATTAGATAGATAGATAGATAAAACTCTTAATTGTAACACACATTGAAAAAAAAGAAGAAACACAAAAGACTTAAATAATAGTGCCACAATTAGAGTTACCTTCTGGCAAAATGTGCACTTATATTTGCCTTTTCTTCTATTCTTCTTTTGCTTTGTTGCTAATAAGTTGTTTGTATCTGTAATACAAATATAAGAATGTTTAATTATAATCTATTAATTACAAAGATGGCTAAATATTATAACTAGGTTCAAAATTCTATCTGCTTTATGAACTGAGTTTAGTAATTAGATAAATATATTAGTAAAATTTTTAATTACTTACTGTTCTCTATTATTGTGATTTCTCTGAAAAAAAAACCAATTCCATATGTTAGTGTAGGTACTTAATTATTTTGAAATTGATAAATTGAATATGCTTGTTTATCTTATTACTCACTTTAGGTTGCTGTCAGTTTCCTGTACAATACATAAAGTATTATCATCACTCATTGACTCTTTTATATCTTCTAATATATCCACACCTGAAACAAATGAAATTAGATATATTAAGAAGCAAGAATATAAAAAAACAATATGGTGTATAAAGTATAAAAAGGCCTTTATTTAGATTTATTAATATTTTAATACTCTGCTTTTAGGAACATTTAATATAAATACCATAATAACTGTTGAATTTACTTAATTTTATTTTTATTAATAACTTGTTAAAACAAAGGCATAACTCACAAAATATCACTGCCTATGACCATGTCATCTAAATATATAAAACTCAAAGGTGACTGACTGACTGACTGATATAGTAATCTATCAGCTGAGCTTAGAAAGGATTTTTGGAAATGCCACTTTTAAAGGGGTGAAATAGGGGATGCAAGTTTTACTTCTTAAAGCGAGCGAAGCCACAAGCACCCACTAGTATCCTAATAAAATCAGTACAAAATCTTACCTGTATCTTCTTTAACTGTCTCTTCAGGACACATATTATCAATATTGCCATTTTTTATTTGTTTCTGTGTCTCTTGCTTAATTTGCAATGAACTGAAACATATGATATTAAATTTTAAAAGGGATTTTTGTTCTCACATAAAGATATTAAAAATCTTAAACACTTCTGTGCCGCAAGTGATATTTCTCATTATTGAGGACCTTACAAAATTAATTTGATGCCCAGGTTCTTCCAGAAAATTTCTTCCTAGAAAATAATGTAACTAGTACATAATGCAATACTCACTCATTCTCATTATTTTGTAGTTGTTCCTCATTAATTAGTTCACCTTTTAGCACAGATTTGAGGGTGTAGTCAGATCTTACACATTTCATTTTAAACTCATAGTAGTTCATGACATCTGTATTACATTTTGAGCATACATTGGTTGGCAATCCATCTTCTGGGGTTATCTGAAAATAGTATACCTACATGGAAATTTATTGATTTACTAAGTTGTGAATATGTCTAAAATAATAGTTTTATTATACTTTTACGTAGTTTAATTTTCAACTGACTGCCCACAGCTTTCATTATGATAAAGTAGAACTTATAAATACTATACTAATACTACTAGGAAGATCTGTCACTCCGTGGGTGTGAAGATAAAAAACAACAACAAATCAAACCTAACTTTTAGTTTACATGTTGTTTTTCCTTAGCTATGCTATAAGACTTTCTGGTGTATATAGTGGTATTATATACATGAAAATAACTTACCTGTACATCTGAAATAGCCATGATCATATTCGCCAATACACTTTTTTCATCATTCGAAAACAATGGGTGAAGCACTTGGTCACTGACTGAAAGACATATACGACAAATATCCTGTAAATTGCTTTCTTTCGAACTTAAATGCTGAAATAAAGGGAATGGTATTTCTATTTCAATAATATTTTCTTTGCCGATTTCGGTTTCCATTGTTTTCTCATAACTTGAATTGGATTCCTTTAGCGCCATAGTAGAAGTTAGTACTACAGAATCTACAGATTTGTATGGAACGGAAACTATACTAGGTACTCATAAATTATAATAACATTTTGTATCTATGAAAGAAAATGCTATTTATAAATTTTCATGGAACAACATTTTGTTTTTTTTTTTTTTTTTTTTTTATTATGGCTTTTGCGATGATATAACTTCGCAATTCTGCCAATGTCAAGTGGGAAGATAGGCCATCAAACTGAGAAATTTTAATTGAAATATCAACATTTTGTTTTGTTAGGGGCGTAGAGAGAGTATGGTTAGAGGGGATTTGATTAAAATCTGATTGATGCTCGAAGGATTAAAAAAAAACTCGACATTGACATTATCTCTGACAGTAGAAGCCATTTTTTTTTCTTTGGCCATACCTTTGTTTTGTGCCAGTTCTCAAGTAAAAAGTCAAAGCCATCGACTCGTCATCGACTGCCTGCATTATTATTCCATGGTCGAAGCTATTATAAAAAAATATCAATGTCTACAATAATTATTTTAGCGCCATCTAGCGCCGAGTTGATTAACTAAAAAATTGAGAAATCTCCAAAATTTACAGTTTTTGTTTTTTTACTTGTTATAAAAATATCAAATATATAAATATTAATTACATCAATTACTGTAACTAAAATTTTAACAAAAATATATAATTATTATTGAGCAATAAAAACTACAAGTGGCGCCCCCGTAAAATTAAAAACTTTTTAACACTAAGCATTTTTGGTACTGATAAATAGTTTTAAACTCTCATGGTTTTATATAATGAATTAAGTATTGATTTTGTCGATAATCGCAACAGAATTCGTTGATACAATATGACTAGTAGGTACATAACTAGCAAACTCAGTGTTGAACTAGTCGATGGTAGTCTCCTCCAACACGGAAAGAGACAGACATACATTATTAATAAGCTCTGCCACTATTATATAATTACATTTCTCTCTAATTACACATGGTCAAAATAATAGCGAAGATTCCCATCTTGACCTTAAATGTGCGCTTGGCTTACGGGGTTAAGTCAATAAATAATTGATGGTACATGATGGTACAATCTTTTTGTAATCTGAAAGTACCTAAACAAAATTAAAATAGCTAGGTACCTTAATTCATTATTCTTCTCGATAACATTACAATTCAGGGTTTAGTACTAATGGATTCCCGCTGCTTCACATTCGTTGTTTAGTGATTTAAAGTAGCCTGAATGATTGGAGTGATTTACTTTCATGATGCTGTACCTAATATAACTTATCTAAAATCACTATGATCCGTCGCTTCGTTGCGGTGAGAAAGAAAGAGGCATAAACAAATGCTTTTGTTCAGGTTTACTTGTAACAAACGCTTTAATAATAAAATATTTTATGTGCAAGCTTTTATTTACTTACCTTTTTACTGTACTTAATAGCATTAGGTAAGTTTTTTGAAAGTGAGCGGATTCCAGAAACTAGCCGGACCCATCTAACCCAGTCCGCCCCTGTCGAGAGTTAATCACTGTATATGTTGTTGAAGATGTATTTTGCCCTCTGTTATCTGACGTGACCCCAAGGAGGCGATAATGTCCGCGGCAGGAGCCCGGGCCGGTGGCAGGGCACAGTCGAGCGCAGCCCCAGCACAGACGACTCCACGCCACCTCCACTCCTCGGCAATATGTTCATTGGCATCACATCCACCGGAGACAACGTCAATTCCCACTACGATTACCTGATTTGAACAAAACAAAGGTGAGTCTTGTTTTCTTGTTTTCAAATCTCTTATCGAAGGTCAGCGTAGGTCCCTTGTTTGTCCAAAATGAGCGATAGTAGCTTACCGACTCTCCGATCTACTGGATGCTACTCTGCAACGTAATCGACTCATAGCCCTGTTTGGGCTCCAGCATAAAATGAAACCAATACTGTGAAGTCAGCCTTTGCCTACAATCCAAATAATCTTTAGACGTGTCGAAATAAACTAACTTACAAGTGATAGATTTCTTCAATTTTAACTCAAAGTGTACATTTTCAGGAATCGTCTACTAGGGTAACTATTACTTTACAAATATGGCATTGGATTTCATAGCTGGATGCATTGGAGGTAAGAATTCCAATTAATTTACATATTGTTCAATTTGAAAATAACGAATTGTCCTACAATAGTCTGATAACTTTAAAATGTTGTTGTAGGCTGTGC
>OZ026820.1:9331454-9387363 GCA_964023185.1 Macaria liturata | reverse complement strand
GGGCGGCGCGTGGGCCGGAGCGCGCCACGTCCTGCGCGCCGGCGGGCTGCGGGCGCTCTACCGCGGGCTCGGCGTCACCGTGGCGCGCGACAGCCCCGCCTTCGCCATCTACTTCACCTCATACGAGGCGCTGACCCGCGGCGACCAGTCCGTGGTGCGAGTGTTCATGGGAGGAGGAGTCGCCGGCATGCTGTCGTGGGTGCTACTCTACCCCATAGACGTGGTGAAGTCCCGGATACAGGGCGACGCAGTGGGTCGGTACGCGGGCGCCTGGGACTGCCTCAAGCAGTCCGTGCGGGCGGAGGGCTGGCGGTGTATGTCTCGCGGGCTGGGAGCCGTCACGCTGCGAGCCTTCATCAGTAACGGCGCTTGCTTCTCGGCCGTGGTGTGGACGGAGCGCATCTGGCAGCAGATGTTCCTGGAGGTGGGCGCGCCGCCGCTCGTGCACGCCTCCGACGCGTGCGCCGTGCGGAGGGACTCTCCGGATCTACAGTACGATGCGTGACGAGACGACACACACGATTGTGGTACAACCAAAGACAGAGACAGAAGAAGAATAGAACGACACTTAAATTCCATAGTACCTACTTAGTACATAATGATGGAAATGAAATATATTGTTTCATATTTAGAATCTGCCGATTTACTATTTGACCTGGTGAAGTGAGCGTTATCGGGTCAGATAACGGTTGAAAAGAAACACCGACGTCTTTTATAAGCACCGTATACTTGTCAGAAAGATTTTTAGGTATACAATTTTCAAAATATTCCAAAAATACAGTTTTAATTCACATTATGAAAATATCACAACATTATAAATATGCCAAAAGCGCTTTAATAAATGCAAAGTAAATATTTTAAAAATAAAGTACGGTTGGTTACATTTTAATTTTACATAATTAAAATACTGACTACTTTTAAAGACTTTCATTTCGACGACTTATTGATTAGTTCTAAAACAAATTATCAGAAGGCTTGGCTTTTTTTACACGTTTCTGTACACCTGAAAATTAATTAAAGATTCTGTTAACTCGATATACTTAGGTTACTCCTAATCTTGAATTATTATTTAAGCTTTGATTTCATATCTTAGTAGTTGTACATGAGAAAGAAGAGTAGGTATCCTAAGTAAATACTAGTCTAAATAATGGAGTTTACATTAAATCTTCTTCTTAATGAGAGTCGCCAACTCTAATGTCGAGAGTTTATCAACAAGCCGCCCTAGGGCCTCTGACACGGCTTAACGATTGCCGTACTATGACAAATATCCGAGACCTACAATATAAATTTAATAAAACTAAACGTCTTCTTCTTATCGAATGAGAGTGGCCTACTCTGGTGTCGAGAGTTTATCAAGCCGCCATAAGGGCCTCTGAAATGGCTTGCCGTACTAGACAAACAGCCGGGACCTACAATTTAACATGTCATCCACGGAAGCGCCCAAAACTAAAATAAACTAAAAATCGCTTACTATATTTATGCTAGTCCTGATCCATGGGGTCCTGGGCGGGCATGGGCGGCGGCAAGGGCGGGGCGGGGGCGGCGCCTCGTTGTTGGGCTGGTTCTCCATCAGGCCGAGCTGCTCCAGCATGTCGTCGTTGTCTTCCATCAGGTGCACCTGCCCCAACTGCTCATTCGTTACCAACGGTCAGACCAACATACATAAATATGCAGATATCGTAGACTTGTGGACGCCTGCGGCTTCGCTCGCATTATTTTGATATAAAAAGCCTATGGCACTTCTAAGACCTTATCTACTGTAGACCTTAGCTACCTACATGTATACCTATATATACTTACAGTTAGGTACTGTATTCTCTGTCTAACTCAGGTTTTTGAAATTATTAATCGCATTTATGTTGTTCAAGCTGTGTACACTTATCTTAGGAATTTGTTCTGGATCAAAACCAGTTTTGAATGTATACTTAGCTTATTTGGGAACACATTCTGTTTGTGTACCATTATAAATAAATAAATAAAATAAATATGTTCAGACCTTCTTCAGCTATATTATACGATGTAGATACATAGATATTTTTATATTCAGACATTCGCAAATAAATTAAAAAACTTATTAATCGAACTATAATTTCTTGGTCTTAGTCGTCTTGGTCTTAAGTCCAGAGTGAATCGGCTTCATATAGGCAAGAGCGCCAGATCGTAGATTACAACGTTGCTTAACATCAAGCCAGTTGTAGTAAACCTACCCAGTATAAAAAAATGTGGAAAACAAAAAAGTACTTATAAAAATGAGCTCTTATTAAGGACGCTCCATCTTATAGGTGTATCAATAGGATCGTGTCGCCCATTACACAATAAGCATAAAAGAAAATGCCTTCTTAGCTGTACCTATCGACTTCAACATTATCATAGAGTAGGTAGTCCTTTTTATTTTTCTGTTTATATAACTGTTATGATAATATATGAAATTGATTATTATGTTAGTACACCCGACAGGGTAGATACTAGAGATACTTGTAACTATTTAAGACCACTGCAAAGAAACCTAGTTTTAGTAACAATAAATGATTATAACTGATTACTATTGTTTTTTTTTTCAGAAAATAATGTGGGAAGAAGAAAGGCACAGGACAGGACGGACACCAATGGTACCCAGCAGTGGTTTGACAAGGGTTGAAGATGATAATGAATTTGGCAAAATCGCGGTGAACAGTTAGCTTATGTAAGACTTCAACACATGAAAGTGTCACACGTTTCACGTGTTGTTTACGTGATAGTTTGTTTAATGTTTATAAAGTTTATACAGTGCAGCATCAGGCGAGAGCTGACACGCCTCTAATAGGCGTGATCAAGTAAGTATCTGAAGACTTAATCTGAATTTAATGAACAAGTAATTATACATAATGAGATAGTTAGACCACATGGTGAGCGTTGGAACTCTGTTGGGTTATCGAAACAAGATTTCGTGAGAATGTAGGTACTTCGAAATTATTTATTAGCTTGCGTTAAACTTTTATTTACAAGCATATTAAGTATTTTAGGTTGAGAACTTTAATTTTATGGCTATGTTCTAGAATAAAAAGTTAATTCTAGGGTTTATTGCGAACATATTTTTGATAGGAATAAAATAGGTACTAAAACTTTAATTTTACGCATCAAAATCTTCAAAGAAACTATCAGCCGAATACTTCGTGTCACGGTGAAGGATAAAGAACTCTCAGTCATGCAGAATTCGTTAACCTCCGACCTTCCTCTTATCTATACGTTTTGTGTTTTATTCAGGTTAAGATAATTCGCAAATTGTATGATGAAAATTTATACAAAATCTCAAAGCTAATATGGCAAATAGCACGCTTAGCAAAATAGCAAGTTCAATTTGTTTCTTTGCCAATATCGTCAGCCAATCACTGCCAAGATTCGTACAGGTACCATTCTTTGATTGGTTGACCACTGCCAGAATTCGACAGGTAGTTTAGTGAAGGGAAATTTTTGTCTGTTTTTTACCATGCATTTTGTTACTCGTGTGTTCTTTCCTGTTCTAAACAAACACATACTTACTTATTATATTTCATACAACCGTGCTAAAGCTATTGATAGATCATTTTTATCAAAACTTCACTGGCGCCCCGTTCGTCGATCTATGAAGGCGTTTGTAAACAGTTTGCTATCAATAGTAAAACAAAAATATTTACTTTGAACATTCAAGTAATAGTTTACTGAATAGTGGGCATAGTAGAAATAACGTACAATCTTTCAATATTTCCCATTTCAATTATTATTATCCTTGTATTAAAACATAAATAGACCAGATTGGGTTTTTAGAATTGGCAGCGAGTGTGGTTAAGATAGAGGTAGAGACGACCAACTTACCCGCTTTCGCAAATAAATGATTTGATTTCAATATATATACGATAGAACCTCGGCAACGCCAGGGATGTTTGGTGGAATATACTAAATAAAAAAATGTACCTATACGTTAAGAAAGTATTCCACTTACATCGGGCAGTGCCGTGCGATGCTGGCCATGCCTCGCCGTCTCCGAGAGCAGGATCTTCTGCCGCTTCTCCTCCATGAGTCTCTCGCGGTGCTTGTGGATGTAGTCATACACGTTAGGAAGCCCCATGATGACGCAGGCGGACAGCGCCGAGCGGTAGATGTTCATGTCTGTGGCTTCGTACCTGAACAAATACATATACATGTATTAGCTTACTAGTGGATACTCAAGGTTTGGTCGCATTTTGTCTGTCAATATCGGGAGTTCGGGAGTTTTATTTACTTATTTATTTATGCTGCACACACAATACAAAATAACATAGTATATATGTATTATATCCGTTATCTAGTACCCATGATACAAGCGTAAGCTTAGTATGGGGCTAGATGGCGCTGTGTGATATGTCCTGAAATATTTATTATTATTATTATTATTATTACATTTTAGAACTTATTCTAAAAAAGATTGCATTGTGTGACCCTGTTGCTTGTTTAGGGCATTGCACTTTTCTTACAATATCTATTTAAACCAATGATATTCTAAAAACCTCATTGACTTAAACACTATTTTCCTTCGGGACACTATAATGAGTAGGTATAGGGTAACGAGAGTTACATAATAGGGCATATCAATACTCTCAGCCCGAAAATTTATTGATAGAAAATCTAGATGGTCTCTTCAAGTTAGTGTTATTGACGGTTGACCTATTTCAAAATTTGAGTATCTCTATTAATAAAATTTAGATATATCTTCATTACGATAATTAACATGCAGCTCACAATTAAGTAGGTTGGTAAAGTCCACTTGGTAACATTCCAAGCCAAATGACAAAACGTGGAATTGTGGTGAGTGGAAAAGTTGAGGCGAATAGAATAAAGAGTCTGTCAAATTTGGATAGACACACCTCCGTCTGACATAATACCTACTTGCACAAAGAGCCACAGAGTACATGAGTGACACTTTTGTCCTGGAGCCGGTGCTTGTAAGTCACAAACATTGACATAGTATATTTTGGACAGGCATTGTAAATAAATACCATAAATTAAGTCAGCAGTACAGATTGGCACCAGGATGATGAACAAATTTGGAAAGTTATGAGTAGATAACAAAATACCTACCAACGTCTTACGTCTAAACTGACATATATTAATCTAAGAGAATTATACGCCAATCACTAAAGTTCAAGCTTCTATGATGAAGGATAACTTTTCGAATTTGTGAAACACCGTGCAGAAGACTTGTACCGAAGAAAGCATTTATATTTGTTGTAGCTCAGTTTATTTAGTGTAGGCCAGTTCGTTAGTGTTGCATGTCAATGGTCGCAAACTGCGCCACAAAGTCACTGGGAGCGCTCGGACAGATTCCTTATCAGCGCTCGGCAAATAGATAGGCCGAACTATTAAATAAAGCATCCAATCCAGTACAATCCGGTTTAGCCTGACCAGGAATGATGCGAAACAAAATTATTATCAGTGAATAATTATTTTAAACAAGAGCAAAAACCGACTTCTAATCTACTGTCACGTTACTGAACAAATCTAACCCTATCAAAAAAAAAACTACAATATAAATTCGTTTGCTAAACAAATCTGCTTAGATTTGTTTAGCAAATGAATTTATGTTGTCAGATCATTTGTCAGAGAAAACCGCATCTAAATCGAGCTGATAATTCAGAAGATATAGTGTATACAGCAGCGCCCCCTGGTGAGTTGTCATCGTAATACATAGCTAAAAAGATGCACCCACATTACAGAAAACTGTATCAAAATCCGACTAGTAGTTTTGGAAATATGGGTAAAATTGGTTTGCATAAACTTTATCAATTTGTTGGTTTATAGGTTTTTTTCCAAAAAGTACTGAACCGAATGAAAAACAATTTTAATGGGACCATTTCGGAAACTATCCTCATCGAATACAAAAAGAATTTTTGAAATCGGTTGATAAACAACGGAGTAATCGCAAAACATCCCCACAAAAAAAAAACTTTCAGAAGACTTGATAACCTCTTTTTTTGGAAGTCGGTAAAAAAGCAACGTAACTGGCGACACTAGCCTGATGTAGGTACTCGAGGTACAAGTATGATGGAAAACAACACTATTCCAAACTTAGATTACTTACCCCGAGTTTTATCACTTGGATTCGTCACACAAGATTTTATTCATTGCAGGCTTAGAGAATACATAACTATGTATTCTCTAAGATTGCAGGTATGTCTATTTGCCTAGTTCCTAAATTTGTCATTGCATTTATCCTTTCCATGGAAATCAACTTTAATTTGAAATACCCAAGATGATTGTTCTCCTTACCCACATATGAATGAATTAATAATAATTAAATAACAAAGACTAGATGATCACCATATGCAATTTTTCTGTCAATATAAATGACGATTACTTGTAGGTTAGTCTTAAACCTCACCATGTATCACCACGCTTAAACTATGCCAAAAAAACATCACGTGATTAATGGACGGTCCCTAAACAGTAAGCCATAATACTCACCACTCATTAGTCTTCTCATCATAGCACTCGACGTGGTATATGGTGGTGACTCCGTTGAACCCTCCGATGGCGAAGATCATGTCGTCAATGACTTCTATGGCGAAGTTACTCCGAGGGTTGTACATGTCAGGCACGGGGGACCAGGTGTTGGTGGCAGGGTCGTACACTTCCCCGCTGCACATGCGCGAGATGCCGTTGAAGCCGCCTATGACGTAGATCTACAATCAAATAACCATTTATGCAGGACTGGTATCAAACGCTTTACGATTAGATGGGTGGCTTTGGTACGGCAACATCTTAGAAATAAAGTTTTTTTTTAAAAAACATTGGTTTTGCTTCTGCCACAAATTTTGCTAGTGCGAACATGGTGTTACAAGCGTTTGCTTAGTGCGGGGCTAGATGGCGCTGTGTGCAATGGTCCGGAATATTTATTTATTTATTTATAGGTAAGTCTCAAAAGTGACACAGGCAACTTTTTTGCATTTGCTTAGTTTGAGACTAGATGGCACTGTGTGAAATGTCCCCGATTATTTACCTATTTATTATTATTTCTAGCTTAGTAAATGGTCGATTCAGTTCGTCATCTTCTGATGAATATTGGACGTTAGTAAGTAGATATAAAATTGATAAGCGAGTTTGCGACTATTTATAGTTAGGTAGTTTCTAAACAAGCCACGCTATCTTACTAACATAAGTACAAATGTTTTGTATGTGACACTATTCAGTAATTATTATACTTATATGTACCGATGTATATTGCTTTTTTATACGGGTTGATTTCCTTTTATAACTTTTGTTACTTACCACAAAAGTATAATGTAATCTGTAATAAATTTTTGTTTCACTGTAAATTATGATTACATACTTAAGTAGGTAGGTGCGTAAGTAATTATTATTAGTGTATTATACTCTTCCTCCTTATTACAATAATTTACATGAAGTGGAAATCTAGATAACAAAACACTAATAGGATTATCTATATACCTACATATAATAAAACTGTAACCGGTCGGTGTCAGTACATTGAAGATAATGGAAATAAAATGTTGAGGGGTCTTTATTGATGCAATAGAACACAAAAATCATGTTTCGTAAATAAATTTCTGTTTGTCTGTCGGTATGTTTGTTCGTTAGGTATAGACTCGAAAACGGCTGAACCGATTTGTCTACGGTTTTCACTAACATGTTGGTGCATTTTCAACTTAACATTTAGTGTTTGTTTCATTTCAATCGGTTCGTAAATAAAAAAGTTATGTTCATTTTAAACCTTTTTATCTCAAAATAACGTGAGCGAAGCCGCGGGCGTCCACTAGTATCCAATATGTTTCGTAAAATAAATTAAAACTGAACATCTTATTTACCGATCACTGAGACAACTAATACCCCAAACTAGGCCAGGCATGTATATTGGCGGCTGAAAATAGACCATTAGAAATAGAATTACCATTAAGATGAAGGGACATTTTCGTGCATTTCTAATGACTTTTGTCTTTTCTTTTATAGTTTGAGATTGTTGGGCCGAATTGATAGATAGGTACTATTAAAATCTTGTCTTGAAAGTTTCTGACATAATAAATAGAAGCAGTATACCTAGATAGGTACCTTGTTGTGGTATGCGATGCAGGAGACGCCGGAGCGGCGCGAGCGCATGGCCGCGAGCGTGGTCCACTGGTTGGCGTCCGGGTCGTACACCTCCACGCTGTTCATGCACTCCTGCCCGTTGAAACCGCCCGTTATGTAGATCTTGTCTAGAAGGTAACATAATAATAACAATAAGATAATAAATCACCATACCGCATGACGAGAATCTCGTGAAGGCCGAGAAGGACAAAGTCAGCAAGTACCTTAACTTGGCACACGAGATTACCGCCATGTGGGATGTTGATTCGACGATTTTTGCCCCCATAGTTGTCTCAGTGATCGGTCTTATAGCGAAGAGTCTCGATCAACTCCTAGATCCCTGACACGGCGCGTATTGTCTGGAGGTTTCTATTTCTATCTTTGTAGCCTCTACCAGTTGCCGGTGGCACCACTAGTTTTTTTTTTTACGTGGTATAGGTTTACGTTTGACTACAGCCTGCTCGATGTTAAGCATTGCTGCAGCCTAGGGTGTAACACGTTTACCTAGAAGATACCTATTAACTCTAGATTTGAAAACCCCTGGATTGTAGTTCGCAGGAAACACAGCTTCTGGTAAAGTGTTCCAAAGCTTTGCCGTCCGAAATGTCAAAAGTTTTAAGTTTTTTTATGATATTTGTTTTTTTATATCACATATATTGTAACCATTTCATGATGAAGAAAGAATAAAATAATTTTTCTAAGTAAATGAGTACCTACTGAAATATAACAATATACAGACATACAATACAAACTTGCATCTTTATAATAATAGTAGTAAGTATGATAGTGGAAATTGGGATAAAATATGTTGAGTTATTAGCGGGTTTAATTACTTATAGCCTTACGTTTGACTAGAGCCCCCATGACGGTAAGCAACGACGTTGCATGCTTGCAAGAAGCTTGCAAGTAAATTATATACCTAGTCTGGATTATAATTCTCAGGCATGAAAGAAATAAATACTAAAGAAAATCGAAAACTTACTATCCAACGTTGCAGCGCTGGCATCGGACCTCTGTGCGTTCATGGGGGCTACGAGTGACCACTGGTTGGTGCGGTGGTTGAACCTCTCGGCCGTGTTCTGGCGGTGGTGGCCGTCGTAACCCCCCATGGCATATATTGTCTCGCCCAGAACTGCCACGGACACGTAGCAGCGTCTGGCGTTCATCGGAGCAACCTGCGATGAAGTTAAAAATTAAGAAACCAAATATTCAAGTTGTTTTCAATCATGTATAGTACTCCGTTCGTCCGTAGGGGTGGTCTTTGCTTAGAAGTGAGACGAAATAGCCTACAAAAATTATCATAGCTCAAAAAATTTGACGCTTTTATTTATATTTTAGATTCTATTTTAATATTTGCGAGTCAAAACATATGATTTCAATTTTATTTACATTTTGAATCCATAAAACTTACTTTAAACTTAGACTGTAAAACGTTTCCAAACGGGTCAAGATTTACTACATAGGTACCTAGTTAGATTAGGAGAGACTCACTCAAGCTTCTATTATTGCAACACGCTTTTATGAGGTTGTCTTGTATCTTAATGTGTTGGATGTAAAAGATACTACTCAATTATTATGTAGCTATATACTTGTATTATGTATTCTGTGGCTATACTTATAATCTCAGGGTAAGGACTCATAACGCGGTTTACGCCCGCGGCGTATGTTTGCGGATCCCGCTGCACCCGCGGTCATCTTTTACCAAAGGGCGCGCGTCGTCGGCCAGTTTGCAAGCGATTAATCGTAATAGCGATGTTTAATTTTCAAAACTTCGATCCCGTGAGTTTCGAAAATGAAACTCCATTCCGCCACCGCGGCGGGCGCGGCTGAAAACCACTTCGTGAGTCCTAAGCCTCACAGTGACGTAGCTTACAATAGATGTAGAGTGCTTATAAAGCTCACCTCACGCCATACTTTAGTGACTGCGTCGAAGCACCGGCACGAGTTGAAGTAGTCCATGCCATCGAAGCCGCCGATCACATAGATACAGTACCCCAGCACTGCTGTCCCGTGATACGCCCGAGGACCAGCTGGGTCCACTTCTTCTACCTGGTGGAAGAAGCACTTAGAAACCATCCTTACAACCAATTCCTTGTTAAACAATAAAGGTAAAACAATCTCACTAATATTGGAAAGTCGTCTTTCCAGGAAAGTAATCTTTCCTTATTATTAGCGGGTTTGTTTTAGTTTGTGACTGTGTGTTTGACCCTTCTTCACTTTTTGTATAAAAATTTGAATGAAGATAGATTAGACCTCAGATCAAATCAAACTTTTACTTACCTATTCATAAATTAAATGCCAGGAATAAGTTTCATAACACATAGGGTAGGTCTTGAGAACACATAAGTTAGTACAGAAAGTAATGGTAATAATCATACTTTAATCCAGCGGTCGGCTCTGGTGTCGTAAGTTTCAATAAAAGCTGTCGGTGACCCGCCACTCCATCCTCCGATTGCAAATAGGACCTGAACATAGGTATCATGTTAAACAAAATTAGTACCAAACATAAAACATAAATTAAGGAAAATATATATATTTCGCACATTGTGAAAGACTAGTGGGTGCTCGCGGTTTCGCTCGCATTAAGAAGTGAAACTTGCACCCCCTTTTCACCCCTTTAAAAGTGGCATTTCCAAAAATCCTTTCTTAGCGGATGCCTACGTCATAACATCTACCTTCATTCCAAATTTCAGCCCAATCCGTCGAGTGGTTTCGGCTGTGCGTTGATAGATCACTATATCAGTCAGTCAGTCAGTCAGTCACCTTTGAGTTATATATATATAGAATAGTAGAACTTAAAATATTACCTCATGTGGAACCCTTGGTCTAGCAATCTCTGGTGTAGCGACTTCTCCATCCCTTTGGGCAATCATTTCCAGATCGTACAGAAACTTGAGGGTCTCTATTATAATCGGTCGCGAACCCTCATTGCCAGTTACATATGGATGGTCTTTGACGTTTTCTAGGAAGAACTGAAAGGATAGTGCTAGTTAGAATAATTTAATCTTTCAAATAGTCATTCAACTTTCACATCATAATCGTTTACCTGTGTATCTAGTAACCCGAGGCGAATACTACCCATAAGTTTGACTGTATGCTGCCAACGTGCGTCAGGGTCGTAGTTGACCCAACGCAGCACAGCCTCCCATACTGCTTCCTCGCTCTTCACATTGAGTTCGTCTTCTAGAATGATCGAATTCAGCTCGTCAAGAGGTAGGTGGAGAAACTCGTCACTCTGAGTTGCCACTGTCACAAAGTAGCGTAGCAGATATCGTCGCGAGTCCGCTTCTAGCTTGTAGCAGAAGACACGTCTGGAAGTTTTTTCAAGGCTATCAACTTCGTTTGTTAGTTGCGATGGCATACGGCGGGCGGTGAGGTGAGGTTACCTGGCGAACATCATGATGCCGAGGCAGTTCTTGGGGCTGAGCGCGACGCGGAGGTGGTCGCAACAGAGCTGTAGGACGCCGAGGAAGGCCAGGTAGTCTGCCGTCATGAGGAGCTCGTGTACGTTGGTGTCGGTGACGTCGATGCGGCGCAAGTACGCGTACTCTATCAGCAGCAGCAGGATCTCGGAGCGCACGCCGGATATCAACACGTCGCTCTGTTCTCGGGAGTGGAGTGTTGTTGTGAACAATGCCCTGAGAAGTCAATACGAATACATGTAATACTAGCAGCGCCCCCTGGAGTTACACGAATTATTTCGAGATTAAAAATAGCTTATATTCAAATCGGTTCAGCCGTTTGAACGTGAAGATGTATAACAAACAATCATACACTCACGCAAAAACTTTCGCCTTTACACAATTAGTGTGATAATGTCATGTGAGGAATTCATAGATTCGATATACGTAAATCTGATAGTCAACTAAAAGGTACATACTCGTATAGTACTTAACTCAGAGATTTCTGTACTAGGCTAAGCAATTTCATGGCATGGTTCTTATAACTGTTTATATTGGTCACTGTCTTCAAACATGTAGTGGTAAGTTCCTTAATCCCTATGGGAAAGGCTCTCTGATGATTAAGAATGTCGAGGGAGTTATATGTGTAGTTACAGGAAGTAGGGACATTCCTATGGTAAAGCCAATATTTTTTTAGGGAGTTATATGTGTAGTTACAGGAAGTAGGGACTGCAGGCAGAGAGTATGGCGCGGTGCACGGGGAAGGCTGCCCCGTCGTCGGCGCGCACGATGGCGTCGCAAAGCAGGCGGCACTCGCGCAGGCGGTGCAGCGCCTGCATGGCGGCCACCGACATGCACCGACCCGTCTCGCGACCCGCCGTCTGCAACACCACCTTGCAGCTAAGCACCACCCCATGCGTGACACAAGATCTTAAACAATACTCCAATAATAGTTTGCTTAGTGTGGGGCTAGATGGCGCTGTGTGCAATGTCCCGGAATATTTATTTATTTTATTTAATCCATAACCAACCCATACTGACAAGGCCACGGCAAGGTCTTGAGAGATTGTTGTTTATTTATTTATTTATTAAAGCTTAACATTTGTAATCAGAATAGTACATACAATAAAATTATAACAGACAATATATGTAAATAGTAGATTGTGTCACATGTCGAAGTTAAGCTCAGCTTGCATTATAACTTACATTATTTGCAAACACAATTTTATAAGAATATTGTTGTTGACAGATCTTGAGATTAATTTTATAGCTGTTGTTTCATTCCCTCAACCTTGTAATGGTCATGCTTCTGTTTTAACCAAGCCGTAGGAGTAATGAGTGACCTAGTCTGGAGATGAATTTGCTCTGGGCGGCCCTTCTGTACTGACCAGCAACAAGAAGAGATGGAAGGATATCGTCTGGCAACTTCGGATACCCAACTATTCATGGTTAGAATAATTCGTCCGATAAGAAGTTTATTTCGAAACGACAACGAACAATACAATGAAACAATGAATTCACTTGAAATACTTATTTCCCTTCTAAATTAATAATCAAATAATTATGCAAGTTTTCACGAGTAATAATAATCTCTAGTAAATTCCCTATTTTATTTATATTTAAGTTCACTTGAACCTCTTTATACTCATCAGGAACTGTTGAAAGAGAAAGTGGATCAATGCATCGTGTGTGCACAGCAATGTTTGTATACAAACAGCATGTGTGGTCGCCCCTCGTCCGGCGCGGCGTCTGTTCGCGGCGACGCACTCGCTCCCTGCCCGTACTTACAGTGTTGTTCGGGTCGTTTTCCATGTCAGTGCGCCGCTAACGCAAATGCATCATTACAAAATGGTCACGCATTAAAAAAACCCTTAGTTTCGTAACAAACGTGCCGCGACACAATCGAGATTTAGCTCAATAAATTTATATAAAAATAAGCGTAAAAAATAACTCGAAAAAAGCAAAATCAAGTCATTAGATAAAACATTTTAGGTTAGCAAAAAAATGATATAAGAATGACAAACATGTCACACCTTTTTTTTCCAGATGACATTACTGCATATCAATATTTCCATTTTGAGGCGGTTACAGAGATTGATGTGTTTGTCAGTTTTCAAACCGCCTTTATTTATTTTTGGCTTTGGTAAGAAGGTTGCTTATTTAAGTTTCTCTAGTTTATGTGAGCAAACTTATTAATTGGGACAAATAAAACAAAAGCGATTGTTTTATGTTTTTATTAATATTAAAATAAGTACAGCTGTACAATCTTATCTGAGACTTATCGTTTCTTACACAAACATCAACAAAATAATCGTAATAAATACACAAACATTCATTAATATCAATTAAAAAATATTCAAAATCAGAAGTATAACATCAACCACGTCATGCTAATTAGTACTTACAAAATCAGACTTCGACGAAATCAGGTAGGTTTATCATGAGTCAAGCAGCAGATAAACAAATTTGACTTAAAATTCAGAATTAAAACTTACAAAAGATAGACTTGAACAATATTTACTTTACACCTTAGAATAATGGGATCATACCACAATCTTTTCCCAGCAAGATTCTCATTGCAGTAGCATTTCCTTTCTGCCACAAAGCAATACTACTTTTGTTACTGATATAGGTATGCGACCACAGCGTGTAAGTTCTCTGTCAAAGCGTGCAAACTACTCGTTTTTACGTTTTTTTTTGTTTTCTTACACATTACAGTCTACGCTATATCACCTGAAGGAATACTCGCTCAAGCAAACACTTTGGACCTAAGTGGAGCATGCCTTTACTTGATTTCTGTATTGCTTTTAACACAGTACTGTTTCAATACTGCTTGGATAAGTTGTGGAGCTCTAGAAGATGAGTTGAGATTTAGTTGAGGGGGCGAGAGGTTTCCCTCGCGGTAATGCCGTCAGCGCGCAGTCTGGACAGCAAGGACTTGTATACCACGGGAGAGAACGGCAGGACCACTCCGCGCTCTTGGATCTCACCTGGAAAAGGACGATACAAATATTAGTAGACTTTCACCACTTAAGTAGTAAGTACATAAGTATGATAGGAATTTAAAAATACATGTCCAAAAAAAGAAGTTTCTAATTGACTTGAATGTTTTTTTGAGAAGGTGGTAGTTTCTTCTTTGGGCGAATTTAAAAATAAGACTAAAACAAAAAATTGATGCCTGTATGATAGTGATGAAGCGTAGGTATATGGTGTGATAACTCAGGATCTAATCTATAGCCAACTATTTTATACCTACATGTATGTCAACGGCCAAGACAGTTTCTTATTACAAGTCGCAAAAAATATATAGAACAACTTATTTGATATCATACCGTCTAACACCATCTTGGCGGCGATGGCAGTAGGCAGTCCCACAGTCTTGGCCATGGCAGTGTGTGATGCTGGGTCCCCTCGGATGGCCATGGTGACCTCACGCCGCTCCCTCTTGCCATCAGTCCAGGTGACGCCCAGCTCGTGGCGCAGGACTACGAAGTCTGTCTCACCTTGCTCTGAAAGTGACATATTTTATAAAAAAAAACACAGGAATCTAAGACGCTCCTACATTGAGAAGGAGTAAAGTTTATAGGTAACACCATATTTCAGTCTTTCCAAAGCATTGCGTTTAACTGCAAAACATGGATGGAGTTATTCATACATTTCTTTGCAAGATTGCAAGCTAGTGAAAATTTAAGTTTATGCAGGAAGGTTACTACTATCAGCGCTATGGTACTTATTCATAAATTTTAATGTAATTAAACAACTTCAAATAAGTTAAATCTATGTATCAGTATGACCTTTCAGAAGTATACTTAAAACTGTAATTAAGTAAGTGACGGGCAATGAAGTTTGTGTGTCCGCTACGCACAAAATAAACTTATCAGTTGCATTACACATACCTAGCTGCAACTTATTGCTCAGATAATGGCTGATGGTGTCCAGCGGTGTGCCTCGCTTCACTATCTCATCCTCACTGAGCACCCCGAGAGACTCCAGCGCCTGCGCCCCGGGGGCTCCGATGCGCTCCGCCAGACGGGTCCGGAGGTTCTCGTAGAAGATGGATGAGTCCATCAGACCCAGAAGCTCGCAGGCGAATTGGCGCTGAAAAAATGCACATTGAGAGTAATTCAGTTTTGTTCAGTTTACTGTAGTTGCCTTCGGGCTTTGTAGGCTAATCAATATTTTAGCAGTGCTTCTAGAAATCATCTCAAGCATTTAGCAATTAATAGTGCCCGTAGCTCAGCTAGCCGAGGCAATCGCATGCGATTACCAATGTTAAGCAAAGGTCGACGCGGTCAGTCTTGGGATGGGTGACCGAAAAGTGGCATTCGAGTTAGGGCACTTCCGTAAGTCGGATGACACGTTTAAATTGTAGGATCCGGCTGTTTGTCTAGCACGGCGCACGGCAGTCGTTAAGCGTTGTTAGAGGCCCTTAGGGCGCTTTATAAACTCTCGACACCAGAGTTGGCCACTCTCATTCGATAAGAATTAGAAGCAATTAGTGAAAGAACTCTAAAGCTACCATTGTCAGTCATATATACCCAGGTAATGGTAGGACCGTCTGGATGCAGGGAAGGGTGCTGGCTGGGGTCTACGAGGCCAAATAGTTGCATAGCCTTCATTGTTTCCGCGAATCCTGAAAAGCGAAAAAAAAGAAGATATAATATTTTTGCGACAGATATTACTCATTGTACTGATTTCAAAAAACGTCGACCTTGATTTTTGTAACTGATATGAAGATAAAAATATAAATCATGTAATTGCCAATTATTTCGTGGAAATTGTTCATAGATGTTACCTTTGTACCGAATGGTGCCTCTGAACATGGTGTGCGCGTCTTCGATCCCGTAAAGCTTGGAGTACATGGTGCTGTCTCGGTTGGGGAACCCTTCGAAGGCGAACCCTGGGAGGAAGTCCAGGTCTCTCGCCACTGACATCAGCTCGCCGCCGCTTAACACTTCCACGATCTGGAAAATATTAGATACTTTTTGAACTACTGTAGCTAAAAACTGGAATGTCAATGTCAAAATAAAATTTTATAATAGCAAATAAGCTGTTGCTGCTTTGTGAGCAGGCAAAGCAAGTACATCATAATTAAATACTAGTGGACGCCCGCTGCTTCGCTCGCGTAATATCGAGATATAAGGTAGTCTATGACACTTCCGGGACCTCGTACTACCTACATACCAATAATCATAATGATCCGTTCAGCACAAATAATCAGATGAAAATTCTAAAAATTATTGGAACGTATTCTGTTATAAATTTTAAGTATCTCCAAACATGATTTTCGACCAGCTTCAGTTTAATATATGTATTGTAATGTAAACAGAAAACACTAAACGGGTTCTATTTCTATCTGTAGAGTAAGAGAGAACCGACCGCAGATAATTAATTAGAATCCGTAATCGGTACAGCCAACGTTGCCTGAAGCGTTAAACGACAAATTTGCGGAAGCGCCTGATTAAATATCCAGTCTAGTAAATCACGCCATTTGCGCGTTTTAACTCTGAAAAGCGCCATCTAGTTGGTGGCTACAACATTAAAATTAGCGTAACAGTTTTAGCATTTCATCATTTCATATTGATATAATCCGAATTATCTCTAGTTTTATAATGAAACTACCTAGCTTTTCTAACCTGCTTCGCTCGGTCACATATGCACGATAAAAACCGTCCCTTAAAACACTATCTGTTAAAAACACATCAAAACCCATTGCGCAGTTTTGGAGATCTAAGCATGTAACGGCTGCCCATACACAGCCCATACACAGCCCCAGCCGTTGAGACTTTTTTCACACGTTGGGTTACATTGTCGAAACTATCACGCGGATCCCTGTTTTTTCTCGTTTTAAATATAGCCTATGTTCATCAGGGATAATGTAGCATTTTAATGGTAAAATAATCTTTAAAATCAGTCCAGTAGTTTTGGAGCCTATTCAATTCAAACAAACAAGCAATCAAATCTTTCCTGCTTATAATTTAATGTACTTAGATATTTTGATTCCCTCAAAAATTCTAGATTCCGTAGCTCACCACATTTACAAGAAGCGAAGGAAGGCGTTAAGTCTCATAAGGATTTCAAGAGTATGTTATAATTTAGAATAAAGAAGAATAAAATAAATTTATTATCACATGAGACATAGAAATACTCGTAGACACAAGGTAAAAATATGACTGCATAAGAAGTGTTTATGTAGTTACCTGTCCTTTGCTCAGATATTTGGCCGCCGAGATGGTGTTCAGCAGCACGCCTCGAGGGTTCCACGAGAACTTATACCGCAGGGCGTTGTCACTGTACTCGGGGGCGGGCAGGCCTGACATAATAAGATAAATAAAATAATGATTTGTGCATTACTTATTTTTTTTTTTTTATAAACCGAGGTGTATGTTGATAAATTTCTAATTGCATGCTATTTTAAATGAACTGGGCTTGGTGGATCGCCATGTTAAGTCAATGTGGTTCTCCCTTTATTTTCTAGGTTCTCTTTATACTTAGACTAATTGGGCAATAACGAAGCTTGTTTAAAGACCAGACGTACATATAAATGAGGTTTACAATATGAAGAGATATAATATACAGTCCATTCTATATATGTAATCATGGTGGTATTGCATTGCAATTTATAGCGTTGTTCTATTGTAATTTCTTCATTCGCTATAGTAAGTAATCTAGTTTTAGGTTACCTCCACAATAGGAGACAAACGAGTCGATTCTCCCCCCATGGCTCTGGATGTCGTTGATACACTCCAGCGCTAGCAGATGGTCGATACCGGGGTCCAGGCCCACCTCATTCAGGAATGTGATGTTGGCGTCTTTAGCTCTGAAAAATAACATTTATTTTATATTTTATATAATCGTAGAAATTCGTAGAAACGTGTCAGTTGTGTGGCACGTTCTAATATGATTTCATTAGTTCTAGACAGTCAGTCTTAATAAAAGGTAGCGGTCGCTTAACGTGAATTTACCAATGAAGCAAAACGGTGTAGTATGCATGTATTGCAACTTAACTGGCTAAACACACCGATATTCCCAGTTTTACTGTTGAACTCCCTGAAGAGCAAAGACTACTTATAGAACGCTACGCATCTTGAAGAGTTTATACGAAAATTCTTTGTATAGTGACTGCAACAGTAAACTTACGCCTGATGCAACTCCTGTACTTCTGGCCTCACATACGAAGCTGTGACCATGTGGACGCCTGCATTCAGACATGCCTTGGCCACCGTGCCATGGAGGTCGTAAGGCAGGAGCGATACTACAAGCCTTGCACGCGAAGCCAGTGAATGCAACGCTGCAGAATCCTTTGCGTCGAAGTATTCGGAGTTGACGCCATAACGCTCGGCTAGCGCGTCGGCTTCTTCTTTTACTGCTGATGCTGGAATTTTATGAGGGTTCTTTTAGTATTTTATTGATTTTTGTATGATGGTAGCCAATTCTAGTGTCATTGTTTTCAAGATGATTTAGTGTGAAGCTTTATAATTACTAGACAACGCTTGTATCAAAATTTGATAGATAGATAGAGATATTTTGTATGCACACGAAAATATGAATGTACATTAGGCGTTATTTATCGCCTTTAGGTGCATTTTTCAGGTTTTTTAGGTTCTATCGTGAGCAGTTTTATACTGCGATCAAAAAGTGTTGGAATATGCTATGCTATGCGTGTATGCAAAAAGTCATACCACCTTCCGAACTAATCCGAAGATTGTATCTCGGCCGACGAATATAACATACATACATCGTAGGCTTAAAATTTAAAGAAGATCTATTAACATTAATAAAATGTAAGTATAGGGTATAGGTTTCTTCTGGGCAAGCGTGTCCCAGCTTCGAATTCCCCGTCGCTTCCCATCAGGCGAGGTGCAGCCAAACGCAAGCCATTATAATGTAAGAAAATATCTACACGTTTTGTATGTACTAAGTGCTTTTAAATTATAATATAGTGCACTTATAACACGGCCTTATAATCTATTCTGAGAACAAGAACTGAGTGTTTTGTTTGTTCATTTAAATCATTATCACTGCCACTGAATACATAAGCACGCGCTGCTTAATAACTCCACAATACTCAAGTATAGGTATATAGCTGAGTGAGAACGATGCAAATTGTGGTAAAAAGCAAAGCAATCAGTCGCAATCAAATGAAGTTGTCAAATTCAATACTTTTTTACATCTTACCAATAGTGACAGCAATTCCCTTGTCCCTGGCCAGGTACTCAACCACCGGAGCAGCGACAAGACCGCTGCCGAGGATCACCACTGGCGCCTGGGAGTCATTGCCTTCCACCTTGTGACGAGAGCGGCTGAAAAACAAATAATGAATGGTTATAGATTGGTTTATGTCAAAGTCCAAAGTCTACATAGGACAGTCTCCTCAATTTAGATTTGATTCAATTTCATGAAGTACGAATACATTTAATGAATCTACAGATTTCACTATAATTCCTGTACAGGAAAAAATAATAATTATTGCTAAGGCTAATTACTACTACTAGTTTTTGGGAGTACAATAAAATTTTAGTATCTATACTAAAAGCAAGCACTACTCACTTTGTGTTAGCCATACGCAAATCGTTGATGTACTCGAAGGGTGCTGTCAGCTTTCCATTACTGGTGATGATGGCCTGAAAATACACATATACCTTCGTTATTTCAATGTACTTTTTACAACAATACAATTTCTTGTGTTATTTTAATGCATCAGCGAGCGGTGGTATTCATCGTCGCGTCGCGGTCAGCTCTGGATTGTAGTGCAAAATGAAAGCGGCTGGGTGCTTTCGTGTGTTGGATAACATGTTAAATTGAAGGTACCAAATGTTTATCATAGAACAGCAGTAGTTGAATAATATAACGAGCATCTAGGGCGATTAGAAAACTCTCAAAACTAGAATGGACAATTTTCACACTAACTAACATAGTTCAAGAAAGATAGTAGGTCCATAACAAAGAATTCTGAGATATAAAAAGTAGTCTCCAATGAGAGTTCTACTTACTCCTTTAACCATAGGTGTGAAGTCATGTTGTTCCAGCGGCTTCCCAGCATCTGACTTGATGATGTCTTCAGCGTAAGGGAACAGGAGGTCTCCGAAGAAATCTGTGGACTCCCGCGGGAGCTGCGTGGGCATGTTGTCGATGGAACAGACCAACACTCCGGGACCTTTGAAACTGAAACATAAACAGAAGATATTGAAGAAAGACTAGAGGATAAATTCTTCTTCTTATCCAATGAGAGTGGGCTACTCTGGTGTCGGGAGTTTATCAAGCCGCCCTAAGGGCCTCTGACAAGGCTTAACGACTGCCGTACTTGACAAATATGTCAACAATGTACACACAGTGTCATCCGACCCACGGAAGCACCCAAAATGGAATGCCACTTTTCGGTCACCCACACATTGGTTATCGCATGCGATTGATAAACAGATAGGTAAACATTTTATTGATAATTTGTTCGAATTACATGTCAGATTATAATTAAAATTAAAGATGTTTTCTAAATATGTACACTTATATAAACATATTTAATTATTTAAATGTCAACTCGATAATTCTATTATTTCAATCAATAGATGATTGAATTCAAATGATTGCCTCAGCTAGCTGAGTTACGGGCGCTTCGAGGAGAAATAAGATTAAAGTAGACTTGGTTTTGTTGAACTAAGATCACAATTTAACGGTTATACCTAATTTAAATTGCCGTCGTCACACTAAAAATTTGTGTGGTTTGGTAATCAGCTTAAATCTTTTCATACAAGTATTGTTTCATTTCACTGGGCTATTTTTTTATTTAGGGTATATCTATCTTTTATTTTGTTTTATTCAATTCTATAGTGACCCTATATATTATAACAAACAATGTCTTTGTTATTGCGGTTATCCGTAATACGTTTTGCTTTTGCAATGTTTATCTATGTTATTCTATTATTTTAATAGAGATAAAAGACGCATAAAACGATACTATATTAAGATTTGCCTGTACTTATTTAAGTAGATTTACTCAAGTATGTTATCTTTTACTCATTATTGCGTTCTTGAACACAATGTCAATCCCCTTGTGACAATAACAACTTGATTTCAAATCGCACTTCTGCTATCAGAATAATCTATTTCCTTGGAGGAAGCATCAAGTACTTCACAACGCAATAGATACAAGATTTATGTAAGTATTGCATACAGGGAATAAATCAAAAAACATACGCTCCTGCAAATAAAATACACTTCAATTGTACTGTACGGATTGGAATGAAATTTGGAGTTTACATAAATTACTCCTACATTACATATTTTTCAAGCGCCGTATAGCCAGCACCGCGTTTACAAATTTACTAAGACACGAATACAAAATTCAAGTTATTTAATTATATTTTTGTGCGTTTATAATCTTTTATAGATACTTAAGTGTTTTATACTCAAAATAAATGTCTTTTTTTGTGAATTTCCAAGTCTATGTGAGTAGAATAATTGGCAGAAAGAGTCGATTATTGCTATCTTCATCCTTTCTCACCTCTTAGTATCCTTGTTTCGGTCTGCATCATACAAACAGAAGGGCGTATCAATAGTAGTACATTCGTTCATAAACTCGATGGATCCGCCGGGGTCTGCCGAGATATCGCATATGGCCAGCATCCTGTGCAAAATCAAGTGTTGTTATTAACGCAAATAATATTATTATCAAGCACATGGAAGTATTGATAAAGAGAATATAGATTAGAAATGTCATTTGAAACTTAATACTATTGTACATCTGGCACAAAATATTTAAATGAAATACTTAGTAGGGCGTTCATATACCTAGTAGGAAAATAATAAGGAATATGCACAATTTTTTTTATTACCTAATGAAAGCTTTTAAATAGACAATCAGCATAGTGAAATTATTTTTCAATTAGCTTTAACAATAACGCAGTTGTACACGTTTTTAGTTTACGATTAGACAGAGAGAACCGACATGCCATGTGACGTCACATGGCACTAACGCCATACAAATTACATAGAAAATTCTGTTTTGAAAGAAAGAGATGGAATGAAATCTTCAATTGGTCATAACTTCTTTATTTTTCAGTGGATATAAAGGGGGTTTGCACGGCTCGTTTAGTAGGTATTTTGGTATATTTTTTATAGTTTATTTACAAAAATCAAATTTCAGTTCCATGCATATACCTACCCTATTAATGGATATGAAGAAGAAGAATAAGACAACTTACTTCACTCAAGTAATATGATGATCAATCTTCGAGTCTCAGCTTGTATTGATGTGGATTGTATCCTCGACACCTGACGCAAAACACCTTCTGGCACATACTTCACTAAGAAATACTAGGAGGTGTTTTACGTCGGGGTTCGTAGGAAGTCTTTGGTGCTGAAGCCAGGAGAACAACTCTTCGTTTTTGAAATGTCAAATAAATTGCAGTTTCTTCTTCTTACCTATGAGGTAAATCTGGTGTACCAATATTTTCATCATGCTGCGCCGATTCATGTCCAACCATCATCAAATGTTTAGCTTCTTCAAGCAATTGCCCCCAGCGAATTTCTTCCACCAATACTGACGTGAATGGTAAAATCTGGCGACAAAAGGAGTTATCACTCACTCACCTGTGAGGTAAAGCTGGAGCACCAACACTCTTGGGCAGCCATGGGGTATGGGACGGCACGAGAAGGTGCTTTGCATCCGGTATTGTGAGCAATTTTGGGCTGTCCACTGCCCAGTAGATTCCGTTCACCAAGACAGATGTGTAAGGGGCAATCTGGATATACAGATAATAAAATTGAAAAGCGAATCGGGTGAATAAAAAAATACAATACTACACCGCAGGTTATTACTACTAAGTCCATTAAATGAAAATAAATATTTAAGAGGTTTGCTGTTGTGATAGATTACCTTTTGTGCGAAGGTCGAGATATATCGTTCGGGGTGTTCTTCATATTCCTGAGCATCATATCCGCCGCCGTTCTTACGCTCCAGGTGATGACGTCGGCGGACCTCACACCCGTAGATTTTGTTAGGGCCTGAAATCGTACCAAATAAGTATACTTAAAAGTAACTTTCATAGACCACAAAAATACAGAACGGTTGTATTGGATCTTGTTAACTCGAACTTTAATTAAGAAAAGGTAAAACTTCTCACTTCCATGTTCTGCTACTTTCCTCAGCATTTCTGGGGGAACGTATTCGTGAGGAAGCTCTTGGAATATTTCTTGACTTCCCTGGAAAACGAGAGAAAACATGGCGTCATGAAGCCTTATTATTTTGAAGATGGTAAAATCAATAAACAAGCAAGTAAGAAAACTATCTTACCTGAGACACATTTCCAGAGCCAGTAAAGACAAAAGTAAGGGGTCCCAGAGATTTCGGCATCATTCCGAGAGATACCTCGTATCCGGCATCTCTGATAGCTTGACGAGCCATGCTGGAGTTGCGGTAGTTGTGAGCTGGTCCAATGTGCTGAAAAAAAGTTCTTCATTAGGTCTCTCTCTCTGTTTCTCTTTGAGTCGTATTTCTTTATGACTGAGGGTTGTAACTCCCCCATACAATTAATTTAGCTATGGGCGCCCGTGGTTCATAAGGTAGGTAGTTAGAAATATTTGTCTTTTGGGCCATTTGGTATTGGTGAAAGATCTAAGTGAAGTGAGCCATTGAACAGGTCACAAACTAAGAACTGGGCAATAGAACTTTTTCTAAGAGTAGAATAGGTAGGAAAAAGTAAAAGTTGTGTTACTATTTAGTTAGGTATGCAGAAGTACCTATTTAGAGATAGCAACTGTTATGAGTGCATCACGACTATATCTTTAAAAAGATTACATATAATCTATGAGGACGTTTAACAAGAAGTTGTCCAGTTCTATCAACAATGCTTACCATGAATGGAGTGTGATGTCCTAGAGCCAACAGTCGCAGCCCGAGGCCGTGAAGGATGTTGATCATCCCAGCAACACCAGCATATTTGCCGAAAGCCACCACGCGATTACCTTTCTCATCCATCAGCTTTTCGTAGTCGATGAGGCGAATGTTCTGGAAGAAATTCGATTTCTTTTCACTATTACATAGTTTCATTTGCATAGTCATAGTTAGAACATTATTTTCTAGCATATAAACGGTAATGCTTTTGTGGTAGCTGAATTTGTGAAAACAATATGTAATAGGGCTTATTTTATCAAAATTACTAATTACTTACTCTTAGAGTTTTATTTCTCTCTAACTCGTTGGTCTTTTTTTTTTAATTTGATTCTTACCTTAGCTAGTATGGCATCCAGCATGGCCATATTGGCTTCCTGTGCTTTGATGGTATGTGAAAAGAAGCAATACGTTTTGTTCGGGATGAGCAAGTCTACGGGAGTCTGTTTTACTCCAAATATCACATTCGCCTCACTGATGTCTTCTTGGATGATGGCTCCAGAATTTATGTATGACTGAAAAGAGTAAGAAACCGACGATTCAATAGTTACGTCCAAAAATTAATTGGTGGAAAAAGTACTTGGACGTACCTTGGATACCTTCCTTCTTTTTCACCCGTTAATTTTAATAAAATATTGAGTAACATCTGTCAGTTGCGTTATATACTCAAAGTGCATAGAAAGCTACACACGGTTATTTGATTTCTTACTTGCCGCAACGGAGCGACGCCATAGACCAAATATTGTTTTACTCGTAACGTATTTGTTATCACCATTCGAGATGAATGTGTTCTGGTCCGTGTCAGCCTGCTTTATATATCAATACAATGCGTTTGGGTTAAACGCATTATATTGAGTATTAACTATCAAATCATAGGCATTAACTAAACTGAAAGAAAACAGGTATGTATTACCTGCATAGGGTATGCTCGTCTGTTGGAAGGCTGCACGATGACCTTGACCCCCTGACGCACGAAGCGATTCACGTTGGATGGAGAGAACGGGGCTCGCCTCTCCCATACTGACTGGTCTTCTCGACGGATTGATTGCTATCACGCGACTCTGTAGGAGAATAGGAATAAATCTTTAGTCAATTATATAAGGAAGTAAAGTAAATATGTGAATAACTACAGTTATTAGCATTACAATACATGCTACTAAAGGAAGAAAGGACATGCATCCTTTGTTCCTTTAGTATTCTTTACTACTGAGGGTCGTGACTCCTCCGCAGAATTATATCATGGAGGAAAATTTTTTGGACAGTTATGTGCTAGCCTTAAAATAAAAGTACTAAATCACGCTAAACTTTATAAAGCCAACATGGGAACGTTATATCAATACCAACCGAAACCAATTTTGCTCTACGATATTTTGAATTTCCCAAAATAAATATGTATATTACTTTACCTTACGACGAAATTTCAGTTCAGGTGTAGGTAACAAATAACCGTTTGTTATTTGTTATCTTAATAATGATTGTATTTGTTTGTGAACACATTATTTATCTTGCATTGTTAAGTTGGGATTTGATAAGATAAAACCCATGTTTGTTGTTAAATTAAATTGGAACTTGTTGTCGTAGCAAATATATTATAATGTAATTAAACTATCTAATTATTTATATTTTTTTAACTAAAATCTTAATTGATCAAAATGAAACAAAATAAAGAAAAACGTTCAAATCCATCTATAAATAACATAACCTAAGCTGTAAAAATGTACATGTAGGTCTAACGTTACTGAGCCACACCCCAAAGATAAATTTTGTTGTCAACAAGTTTAAGGTGACGATGTAATAATAACAATATTAATCTCCATCGCAACAGTTTGATATCGTATCAATCAATAAATCTTAATCGCAATTATTTTAAGATAACACTTTAGCTGCGGGGGGTATTTTCCACTGTTTACAACCAATTTCGGTCAATGTCGAGTGATACGAAAATGAATATTCATATACCTAGGTATACAATAAATAATAAGCCAATTTCATAATTTCTTCCTATCTGCAGAGGAAAATGTTGGAATTTTCTATATTCTGCCTATTTCTGCCTGTTTTTGATATCTTGAATGTAATATACATACATATAGCATTTTGTAATGAAAATAAATAAATAAATAAATATTTCAGGACATATCTCACAGCGCCATCTAGCCCTATACTAAGCTTACGCTTGTATCTTAAATGGTACGTTAATTTAAAAAATTGTTAGATTAAAAAATTTTAACAATCATATTATTTTCTTATAAGTGTCTGTCAATAAGACATGTATATTTAAAAAAAAACATGGTCAAATTCAAACAATAGATACTTGGTAACTTTCATACCCATACACATACCCTGCATTTCCTCCACATAAGCTATTAACAATTTCTCAAAACTGATGGACAAATACGACTAAAACAATATTGAAAGTTTTGTCTCGGTATAACTTTTTGTTTCCAAGATATACCTATGTGGACAAACATAGGTACATATGTACATATACTTACGAAAAGCAGACGTCTAACTAACGTTTTTAAATTAGGTCATTTTGTACGTTTATGGTCAGTATATAGTCTACATTAGGCTTTGGAAAACAAGTTTACCTACATATATGGTTCTATTAGGATCATAAACTCACCTGCATTATCAAACATTAACTTATATGACAGGATCACTAACATGCCTTTTTCAGCAGCACATTTTGTTTATCATAAAAGTTGATATTATTGTTTTGTAAGCCTCGTCAGCTAATCACGCAAAACTGATTTAAATTATTGCCTTAATAAATTCAAGGTTATTTACTATCCTAATCTATGTGATATGGCCTGATACATACTCGTGATATTTTTTTAATTTTTTTTTTAATTTTCCTGATCCCGGACAATATCGGGGGCCTTATTTTCTTTCTCATTCATTCTACTTCTCACTTTTATGCTTCTCGCACTTTCGCGCTTCATACTGTTTTTCCTTTCATCCTTCATCTTTCTTACTTTTGTTTGTCCTATGCATGGTGTTTAGTAAATTTACGATCTTAACTATACACAGATAGGGAATATGGGAGTCTGGGGATGCTTTATTAATCCTACTTATAATACTCGTGATATTTGATTATCATTGAAATGAGATATTGGCTTTTGTTACCAGGTAGCGTGTTCCTACATGATTATTCCTGTATTGAATATTATGGCCAATGTAGTTACCATTCCTGTTGTGATTTATATTTGAATAGTGAGAGCTCGCGGTTTTCTCTCGCATTAAGATGTAAATCTTGCATCCCCTACTTCACCCCTTTAAAAGTGTCATATTCAAAAATTCTTAGCTGATGTCTACGTCATAAAAGTTGATATTATTGTTTTGTAAGCCTCGTCAGCTAATCACGCAAAACTGATTTAAATTATTGCCTTAATAAATTCAAGGTTATTTACTATCCTAATCTATGTGATATGGCCTGATACATACTCGTGATATTTTTTTTTTTTTTTTTTTTTTTTAATTTTCCTGATCCCGGACAATATCGGGGGCCTTATTTTCTTTCTCATTCATTCTACTTCTCACTTTTATGCTTCTCGCACTTTCGCGCTTCATACTATTTTTCCTTTCATCCTTCATCTTTCTTACTTTTGTTTGTCCTATGCATGGTGTTTAGTAAATTTACGATCTTAACTATACACAGATAGGGAATATGGGAGTCTGGGGATGCTTTATTAATCCTACTTATAATACTCGTGATATTTGATTATCATTGAAATGAGATATTGGCTTTTGTTACCAGGTAGCGTGTTCCTACATGATTATTCCTGTATTGAATATTATGGCCAATGTAGTTACCATTCCTGTTGTGATTTATATTTGAATAGTGGGAGCTCGCGGTTTTCTCTCGCATTAAGATGTAAATCTTGCATCCCCTATTTCACCCCTTTAAAAGTGTCATATCCAAAAATTCTTAGCTGATGTCTACGTCATAACATCTACCTGCACGCCAAATTTCAGCCCGATTCGCCTTATGGTTTGGGCTGTGCGTTGTTAGATCACTATGCCAGTCAGACAGTTAGTCAGTCACCTTTGAGTTTTATATATTGAGATGATACTTTGTGTGTGTGTGTATTATTGTCTACATATTTAGTATCAGCTATAGAATTACAATATATATTTTTTTAATTGTTGCAAGCTCAGTGTTATTTGATAATAGTAACTTACAATACCTAATATCTCTGGGTTTTAAACCATTGATTCACTTCTTACAATATTTTGATACATATATTCTTACGATAAACATTTTTAGTAAAAACAGTAAGCTGACTATCATACATTTCATACATTTTCCTAAATGTATCAAAAACGTGATTGACAAAAGTTTTATTTATTGACGTTATCGTTAATGACGCCTTTAAGAGTATAAACCTGGAACTACGGTGAATTGCATAATTATTGCCTTGTATATTTCAAATTTAGACATGTTTGAGTTAAATTAAATTTTCAGTTAGAGATAACTTTCGTAAGCAATCCTAGAATATAATTTTAATATCTGATGTTGATATAATGCGTTTGCAAAATTTATGATCTATCTTTTCCTAAAAAGTACAAAGAGGTAGGCAATATAATCGTTATCTTGTCCCTACTAAAACCAACCTGTGATATAGTTTCAGAAGTACATTTTCCTTTTTGTTTGCGATTCTCGTATTTTCGGGGCATAAATAATTGAAACTTCCGACGCATTCTTCCAAGCAGCGAGAATATATTTAAAACCGAGGTCCAAGCCATGGGGTTTAACTCAAAGAAGTAAATATAATATATTACAATGAGGATTTAATTTATTTATAATTAGTTAGTTATTAATTGACTGGCCTGTTAGCTTAGTTGGTAGTGGCTCTGCCTTCTAATCTAGAAGTTGCGGGTTCGATTCCCGCCTGACACAAGTATTTATGCATTTTAAAAATGTATAATTTCTTGTGTTGAGTCTGGTTATTTGTATGTATAATAAGTATGTATTTACAAAAGAAAAGTATATAAGTATTATATCCGTTATCTAGTACCCACGACACAAGCGTTTGCTTAGTGTGGGGCTAGATGGCGCTGTGTGCAATGTCCCGAAATATTTATTTATTTAATTTATAAATATTTCATTAAGTACCTATACATAGGTACTTCGTAAGTAATGATACATTTTAAAAATAATATCGTCCCAGTATTGAATAAATAAAATATATAAAATATTCCATGCCCATAGATAAAAATATTCCATTCGTCACTTGAATAAAAAATGATAAGAACCTTTACCGAGGCCCTGTGTTGACCTATCGATAAGGATGCATTCGATGCATCCTTTCCATTGTACTACATTTGAGAAAAGAAATAGTTATACATAATTTATGGGCCCCCAAATATGAATTGTAATATATAAGTATAGGTTAAGTTTTTCAAATAGTTAATAAACATATTTACATTTTTTATTATATTTAATTTATGAGCGTTACAAATATTACCAATGATCCAAAAATTTGGATGCACGGTAGCTCAGTTGCGGTGTGGAAGAGAACTAAGAAACAAACCGATATATTACCCCGACAATTGTATATAAATTGTAAACGGAATTAATACAAGCCGAAAATATTTGACACAAAGTATATTTTATAAATAAAACAAAATTTAAAAGAAGATACTAAGGCTTGAAAAGTCTCGACCGTATATTATATTACTCTATGGCTCGACACCACTTTCAAACAAACTAACTTACTTTTATAAAATTTCTAAATAATTTATTATTCTCTGAAGGTATATATATATAATAATTATATATAATAATAATTTATATATATATATATAACGCAAAGTTTTAAAAACATAAACTTACATTTCTTGTAGAATAAAACGCTACATTTTTGACGAGATGGCTCTGGGAGCGCAGAGCCGCAGACTTGTGCAACATGATGTGTTTATTTTATCACTCACAGAGTTTAATTAAATAAATTATAATCACTATTGTCCAAACGTCGTGCTTCCCTCGTGGTGTGATTATATCTAAATTAACAGCGATTTATTGAAGCTTTGAGAAAATGAACAATTTCGTCACATTATCAGACGCGATAGCGGGCTCGCCATTCCGGGTATTTAGGTATTTTAAACGATTCTAGATTACTGTTAGAGATAACTTATTAGTTATTTGTTGATAATTTCGTATCATTAGTACACATTCGGAGCTTATCGTTATTTTTGCGAGTGATAAACGAACACTGACCATGGGTACATTATAACACACTTCACTTGAATATCACGCAGTCAACACTACTTGGTATATAAGGTAATGGTAAAAATAAGCTGGATTTCAATATAAATATAAGGTAACATACATAAGATATTTAATACAACAGATCGTAGTATAGCTAAAATTTTATACAAATCCAAAAAATCACAGACACGGGTCATAATGATAACTTGGGTAATTTTTAACCATTTATCAATTTCCTAGTGTCTTCTTGTACTACAAGAAACAGATCCTCTAATTCACTGAATTGTCATGGTATAGTTATCAATAAATAAATCATTATTGTTTGCATTCAAAACTTTATAGCTACCAAGTATTTATTTTTAGTGGTAAAGATAATTACTTTGAGTATAAAAAGTTTGATTATGTGGTACGTATCATGTATAGAATTTTTAAAGCGTTTTATAGCAATTAACAAATTGCCAGAAGTAGATATTTTGTGAGCATCACTCCAAATAACCAACTTATAAACAAATCATGTGTAGTGTTAGCGAAGTTACGAGTATACGAGTATTGGTCTCTCTCTTCTCTTTTAGTCTTTTGATTTCTGCTGTTGATTGCACCATCAGCTAATAGTGAAGAATTTTTAACAAGAGTTGCTGCCTCTTCATTGCTTTTCCAGTAGATAGGCTTGATGGTGGCAAGACACTGAAAAATAATTTTACAGTAAGTATTATTATTATTTTATTATTATTAATTATTTTTCGGCAAACGCACTAAGATCTTTAATCGCCACAAACATTGCTTAACATCATCTAGACAAACAAAAGCCTATCTGTTATTGAAATAGCTGAAAAACATTAATTAAATAAATTAAATATTAAAATAACATCAAATTATTCACAGCACATTTTACTTAACTTGCCTTAACTTTCAGCGAATCTTTCTTAAAATGCGCCTCTGTCACTTCAAAATCCAAGCTCAGTTCTGTAACAATGAGTGAGCCCTCGCTCCTATAACTTGGTGTATATTTGTCCAAGGGCAGTGGCTCTCCGTTGATGTGCCAGGAGAGCTGGGAGGCAGGTCGGGAGCCAGCGGAGGAGCAGGACACCTGGACCCTGTCTCCAATGTAGTACTTGGGGCTGAAGCCGGTTATGATGGGACCGTGGACTGGTAGTGCTGCAAGAGTAGAAGCAGATAATTAAATAAATAAATAAATGTTCCCGGATATTGCACACAGCGCCATCTAGCCGCACTCTAAGCAAACGCTTAAATTAATAAAACGAAAGAGATAAGGTAGAGTCTTGTAATTGCAACTAAAAATATTGGAGTCCTAACTTCACCGCTTAATAATTCTATATTTATAAACAGAATGATTTTTTTCAATGATTCGTTATAACGTAAATTTTATGTAGATTTATATTATTATCATAAATATAGGAAAGCTGTAAAGAATAAAAAACTATTTAATACATTTCAGACACAGGCACAAATAGTTGCAATTACCCGTCTTGTCGGGTAATTGCAACTAATTCCTTTTTTTGCGTTTTTTTAATGGGTGCTGCTACGGTTAATTAAAAAAAAATACGCCTTGATAAATCTTTTATAAGATTTTGATATCTATGCCTTCGTGGTATCGTTCAATTTTGCACAAAATAACTTTTAAGACATGGGACGGGTAAATGCAACTATTTACTTACACATAGTGTTGGGAACCTTTTGTGGTTTTATCGACTATGATGGTGCCAAAATGAAAAGTCAAAAATGCAGTTTTATGGATGTTTATTATATTGAGTGTAATCACAGCTCAGCATCATTCATTAACAATTATTTAAATTTATGAAAGAAACTTAAAATACTCACTGCTAAAGTGTAATCACAGTAGGTACCGTTTGAGCAATTTTCAATTGGTATGGTAAAAAAATGGATCACGTCGTATGTGTAAACACATTGCATAAGTTATTCACTACAACTGAAATTGATTAAGTTTTTATAATTGTTTCAAATAAAGAAAGGCCAATTTATTAAAGAGCGACTCTAGCGCCCGACGTTTCAAATAGATGTACGTACTATTTAACTACTTCTTAGGTATAAGTAGATAGTATCCTTTTCGATAAAATATTTTTATCGTAGTAATCGTTTTCACTGTCGCATCACTAGCATTATCATATTTCATACAAAAGTGGTAAGATAATTATCTTATAAGATCTCTCTTATTGCAACTAACCTAAAAATGTGAAAATAGTTGCAATAACCTGATTTTTGATTTTTGGTCTGGTAAATGTAACTGAACTCATAACTTGGGCTACATTTATCGTGGAATGAAACAAATACATAAAAAACAACTTACCGTGATCGATAATCACTCCCTCCAAGAGCAACCCACTCAAAAACCACAAAAACCCAAAATTTATTTACTTAGTACGCACCGCGTCTACTCCGCGTCACTCCGAAAAAAATTACGGTTTGATAAAAAGCAAATATCTCTCACACAGTCCAATATCTATGAGCGCCATCAATATTGTTTTGTGGGTAATGGTAAGAAGAACAATATTACGCTTGTCGTTGTTCGAAACAGTCATAATAGATGGAGTTATTTAAATTAGTTGCAATAACTAGATAGTTGCAATTACAAGACTCGACCTTATACGATTTATTTATTGAAATACTAAGTATATGTATTTGAAAAAATAACTTAAATATTCGTGAAAGTACAGAAATAGTGTAATAGTGTTCTTTAAAATCCGATTGAGTCGATAATTTAAAATAGTTTATTGAAGTCTCCAAATATATTCCAGCAACAATCAGTAAAATATACAACATGTATCAGTCATCAGACTACTTAAAAAGGTGTGTCGTACCTACAACCTCCATATCAGCATACTGAGTAACGGTGGGGAACAGAGGTCCTTCCCCGGACACCTCGCACCGGTACCGGCCTGCCGTGGCCAGCGTCGCGGGGGCCAGGGTCAGCTGCGAGCCCAAGGTGTCAGCCTCCTGGAAATACAAATAAGTAAATGTTGTTAAGTTAAAAACAAAATTTGCCCGTATGACTTCGAAAGCGATCTACGGGTATTATAAGCCTAGAAATATACGGGGCTACATACAAAATTTTTTTATTTATTTAATTTCGGCTATGGTACATCAATACCAAAACTTTCATTCCAGGACTTCTGATTTTACAGAGTTCTGGTAAATTACGCTTAAACTAGGTGGATACATGTAACTTTGACAAAATGTATGGAGATTTTTACTTATAATATTTTTTCCGCCTAGTACTAAAAATCGTAGAAAAAAAAGTAGTTAGTTACCAGTAACCTGCTAATTAATCACTGTCCCGAAATGTTCAATCTAGCACAGGCATTTTCAAACATGGGCATCAGGCTTCGATTGTTCTGGGTATTGCTTCAGGATACCTAGTGGTAAAATACCTGGCTGTACAGTGTAAAAAAGTGATGTACTGACCTCTACGTCGACACCAGGTAGAGGGAACCTCCTTGCTTGCTGTGTGTCGCGTGGCACGTGGCGGAAGAACTCCTTGCCGTCCTTATACCACTTGACGGAGTAGAGCACGTCCGCCGGGCCCAGTGTCCAGCGGCACGCCAGCGCCGCGCGCGTGCCCACCGGGACGTGCGCCGGCACCGATACACCTTCCAGCTCTATGGATGCGGCAGTCGCTGTGACATATAGTGAATAATGTTTGTATTATAACAGGGAAAATGAGAGTCGCGTGAAAGCTGTTACTTCCCTATATGGAATTAAAATTTCATATATCTATTAGACTATGTATTGATCATATACATATGTACTGATTGGATGAGGAAGGCGAGAGAGAGAGAAGAGGAAAACAATACAAAACTATGGAAAAACAAAATGAAGTGTGAAATTCAATTAAACATATTAATTTTGTAGAATACAGACATTTTTAACCGACTTCCAAAAAAGAAGGTAATTAAGTCTTCTGAAAGTTATTTTTATATGTTTATTTTTATTTTATGTACCTATAGTGTACAGGCTTAGGTATTGGTAAGAACTTAACCCCTGTATAAGTTCTAAATAAAGCATGTAATAATGCAACAAATTACTACGGCATGTAAAGTGCTCCTCGTTTAACTGACGGCGTAACAAAACCACTTTCTGATAATTAATTGACACCCATAAATAAGTTTTTTTTTGTTATGAATTTACCGTAGTAATCTATTCAACAGTCTCTCTTATAAGTAGATATGAGTAACAAATAGAAATTATTTTTACACACAAAAAAGTTAGAATTAAAAGAATATTTACCAAAGATCAGTATGAATGTCACAGATCTCAATCCAATCAAAGTTATGCGGTAATCCATTTCAACTGCTTTATATGCAAGACAAGAACATTTACAGGACACTAATAACATACTGGAGACTATATTATGGTAGATACATAATTAAACATCGACGCAAGATAATTTCCCCATCTTTCAATAAAGAACTGAAAAAGTACTGTTTTGTGATAAAAGAAGATCTAGTAAAGGTTTCACTCCATTCACTATTTAATATCTAGAATAAACAATCACAATATTATTTGAACACTTCGCTAAAGTTTCAACGACTAATAATTTTTATAAATTTTTTTGTACGTCAGTAACTGTATAAAAATAACATCACAAGCTTTTGTACGGTTTAATACTTTACGGTTTCTGTTATTTAAAAAAAATGTTTCAAATAAAAACTGGTAGCGTGTAACCGCATCTACCGCCTGCACTGAAATAACTTAGGTAAAGGTAGGACTACTTACCGGTTTACGTATATTTAGGATCTGCATTTTGGTTTGTGCATGTGTCACCTGTTAATATCACTTGAGATTTTCACGTAACGTACATTTTATCAAACTATGATTGATCTTTCAGATGTGCTTTAAAAATAGAAAATTTCGAATATTTTCAGTTTATTCTTCAATACCTAATATTTATAATCTGATGGCAATCACTGTATAAAACCTCGTAGTTTGTCAGATTGGGTGGATCGGGATGGACCCCATAAATTATAAATATGACTAAGAGGAACAATCACAAAAAATATTTACTTTTATTACTTAGGTATAATATTATCACCTAAAGTGTCTACAGCTGCCGAAAATGGAACATAGACAATATTGGTGCAGCGACGTTATCTTCGTGCACTTTTATTGTTTTCCAAAGATGGTATCGCGGATGAAATACGCGTAAATCTACCAACTGTATTCAGTACTAAGAATGGACGTTTGAAAAGTATTTCTAAAATAAGTAAATGTTGTTTAGCTCATTTCCCAAAACTTTTTTAAAACCACAAATTTAAGCACTCTAGCAAAATGAATGCAATATACGTAAATCACATAGCATAGCCACAAAGTATTGTTATCCCAATTCGATAAAAAAAATCTATTATAAATGTTATATAATCACGATCAATATAAGGTTTTCGGACCATACTACATAGTACATACATAACAAATATTATTAAGGAATTCTTGCTTGCCAAAAGCACTAAGTAAATTATAGCAGTAAGTACCGACCATGCGTTTGTAATCATACCTTACCTTATCTGAATTAGCAGCAAATTGTTCTTGACACAATGGGCTGTATAGGCCACTGCTGTCAACCATACAAGCTTTCCACACCACCTGAATATACACAGTTATAAGTAAGGTTGTATTATTTATTCTGTGGGTAAGGTAACTATTTTTATTCACAAGTAAATTAGTTTGATTTTCTCTGTTTAGATATAGGATTTATTTTAAGTATTATTTTATTTGTACGCCACTGACCAAACTGATCTTTTTCACCGCTTTCTTACCGACATTACAGATATCCGAAAAATTGTTAGAATATTTGTACTTAAAATTGATAATAGAACACGTTTAACTTTTTTCTATCGGTTTGGTATTTACGAGTAGGTAGTGTAAACCGAAATAATGCGAGGGAAGCCGCGGGCGTCCACTAGTTAAAAATAAACTTCTAGAAATAAAATTTGCTTTATACTGGATTAGCCGGGTCCCGCGGTGTTACTCGTTTATGTTCCAGGGTGTATCTATTTCTATACAAAATTTCATGATATATTTAGTTATTATTTCTGACCGTTTGAAAAACTTTTCATAAAGTATTACAATTCAAAACAGCGATTAAGGCCGACAAAGATTCTGTCATGTCAGAGGCCCTTAGGGCAGCTTGATACATTCTCGACACCAGAGTTAGCCGCTCTCATTCGATAAGAAGAAGATTAAGATGAACAATATTATTTATGTATTATACAAACAAATACAAATAAACACTTTTTAAAGTTAATTCAACTGCAAATTCCAAATGGTTGTATTACAATCCCCATTACAAACACCATTGATTAGGTCTCCTGTCGGCAGTAAGTCTAGACCAGTCTCTTTGGTCCGACTAAGCACAATGGGCCTGATTGCGCTCTTATTATGGCGTGACGAATGGTTGGCTGATATTGTATGACTCAGTAGCAGGTATAAGGTAAAGCACGGTTTATAATGGTCTTGTATGACAATTCTTATGAATAAATAACTTTGAATTTGACCTTGAATGTTGATTGGGGATGAGAGACCATTTGGATACAAGAAGTATTTAAAAAATCCATTAACCTTTATACCTATGTTTTGGGTTGCAAATATTGCTATTGCTAAATATAGCACCTATACATTAACCTTAATAAAAGGTGCCGAATTATAAATTCAATAATTTTATTAATTTTATTTACAATTAAACTGTTACCTAATTAGAAATACGTATGATTTAAAAATAAAATACAAATCGATTTAGTAAAAGTAAATTTCATTTTTTTGGCGTAGACTCGCGTAGCATTTTACAGAAAAAACCTAGTACTCCGTAGCAAATTTAAAAGTCTATGCTACGAGAGTTACGCGTAGAGTACGATTTTTATTTGTAGATTTTTGTATCTACGCTACTGCTACGAACATGGAAGTTTTACTGCAAAAAGAACATAATTTATAGTTTAGCGATAATTTTAACGAAGGAGATAAAAAACTGCCTCGTGATTTGATGGCTCTAGGTTAGCTCTCCCAATAACTTGTTTACCTTCGTATACGAAGCTTAAGCAAAACACACTCGACACGTTGTGAAAACCGTAATTCGATGAGAAAGGGATAGTGTGCATGCGCCTTAAACATATTTTATAGAATAAATAAACTGTAGAGAAGTAAGTGCTAATTTGCATTGAGAAGTATACCTTTTAGGTTCAGTAAGTATGGTTTGGTTTAGTTTCCTAAAAAGAAATGCATTTGTTTAATGATATTGGTGAAATAATTTTGGTTTCAACAGAGAACGCTTTCGTACATTTTGCTTTTGAATCTTTTATAATCGTAACCGAAAAACGAGATGATACACTGATAATTATTGTTATGATACAACGACTTATACAATCTTTAAATAAAATCGTTGATTTATGTAATAAAATATAAAGAATTAAAGTCTTTTATTAATTACAAAACCTCATAAATATCAATCAAAGAAATTCAGGTTTTTGCATTAAATTTTATTTATCTTACTAATTGCCTATTTAGGGCTCAGAGCGACAGCTCCTTTTTATCTTCCGACACGATACAAATCGGGTGTGATCAGATATGCCGTCGGTAGTTGTGAGCACGCGGCGGTAATAAAGGTAGAATTCCATAATAATATGTTCGTATTAAAAACATCGCTTAGGGCCTCGTTTCGACTGAACTGGGAATGACCAAGCCATTTTCTGGTTTTTGTGTATTAAAAAATGCATTGAATAGTTTAATAATTTCTAAAGCCACTATTCTATTAAATAGTTTATCATATTGAACTTTTCAACCGAACACAGGTACTGCAGTGTGTATACTACAGCCCATAAATTTATAGTACTTTGTAGCAAAATCCGTCAACTGCTGAAATTGTGAATAAATATTTGAAAAAAAAATAACGTGTCATGCGATACGTCTGTTGTGTGGACGCCTACCTTAACACAGATGTATGTAATTTCACGTAAAAACTCGACAAATGTGTCGCAATTAATTTCCTTAGTTTACAGAAGCCGCGTGCTATGTGATGCAGGCGATTAGTTTCGCACCGTTGCGTAGGGTCCTGATCTTTTTGGCCAAAAAAACATGTTATATATGTAACACTGTGGTTTATTTATGTACAGTCCTTATCTTAAGTGCTACCACATTTTTCAAAGGAAATGTATGGCATTTTAATGTTTCGGTATATTTATTTATTTATTTATTTATTTAATAATAATTAAAACGGTCAAAACCAATTACATTAATTATTTCATACTCAAATACCTTACAATCACAATATTTACAATCACTTAACAATGTCATATAATAATTAATATATATTTAATTTAAAAGTTGTCAAAAGGAAGTAAAATAATAATCAGTCCATTCAAATTAAAGTATGTAGGTACATTACAATTCATATTTACAATTTCTTAATTTTACTTAAATAATAATATAGTATAATTATAGCTTATAATAGCTATAATAGCTGTATAATTATAGCTTTGTACCGTTAATATATACCGCTATCTTCCAGCTTTAGTTTTCTAGTTTACATTTTTAATTATTAACAACCATTTATTTATTTGCATTAGGAACGAACAATGAAGCGAAACCTAAAAATTTACATTCTTTCGGAGATTGCTAAAAATATACCTAACCAAGACACTAAAAAGTGAAGACGCTTAAATATATGTAAATGGTTCTAAGGAGGTTGTTTTCTATTTTTATCCGGGCGTTAACGTCGAAATGACGAGGCAAATGGTTCGTACGTCGTTATAACGTTAACTCGACCGAAAGATATTGTTTGACGTGAGCTTTGGCTCTTTATAAAAACAGTTTTTTAAAAGAACAAGACAGACAAGTTTGGAAACAGCTCCAATAAGGTGAATTGTGTGCTATTTCTTACAATTTGAAATTCCTCAAAAATTATGTTTATTCTGCAGTATTATGTTTATAAGTTTGTGCATGAAAACCTGAAAACCAAAACTACAGTATTTGGTGTTACTGCAGCTGATATGAGTTAACGCGACAAATCATTTCGTAATCATAACAATGAAAATAAATTTTAACTGATTGAAAAAAAAAACTACTTGTTAAATAAATGAACAAACTTTTTACGTGATAAGTGATCTAAAATCTTCGGTTTGCAGTCTCAAAGATGTCAAGATCGACGTTGGTGGCCGTGGTACTGCTATGCTGGAGCGCTGCCGTGCTCGGGGGGACTGTAGGGAGGTGTAAGCTCCGGAAACACCTGCACAAGGCCATGCAGACCGACCTCAACGGCCGCAGGTGCTGGGATGATGTCAAGATCTTGACCTGCTGGGGATACTGCCTATCGCATGAGGTTAGTAAACATCTAGATTCAACATTCTCAGAATGGTATAGAGTATCCGAGTAACTCGTGTTAATGGTTATTTAAATGTATAAAAACGTTGTCCATGTACTAAACTAATGAACCACATTAACATTAAGCTAAATAGAGGACGTAATGTACGTAACTAGACTGGCGACATCTACCGACCTTACACATTTTCCTCCATACAACCATAAAATGGAGAAAATTCGTCAAAAATACTTATAGCATAAGGAGTTCAAAAAATTTTCATCGATGTTTTTACGATTAAGTTTCCTTCCCCAGATATCAGACTGGCAGTTCCCCTACAAGGTGTCCCACCACCCCGTGTGCGTGCACGGTGACCGCAAGCACGCCTCCACCAAGCTGAGGAACTGCGACCCTCATGTCGAGCCCGGCACGGAGGTCTACCACTACGTTGAACCTGTGTCGTGTCGCTGTCAGGTACATTGCAACATTTCACTTGATTATTACTAGCGTGCTAAATGTAAAATGTCTATTCTATTAGCATAATTTAACATTTGTACTATACCTAGTTTTCGGACAATAAATGCATTCATTCATTCATTACTCAAAGATTGAAAGATCCCAGATTTAAGATTTTAAAATCAAGCAGTACAGAAACGCTAAGGCACTATCGCTCTGACAAAAGAATAGACCAATATAACATGTTATGTTCAAACCCTGGAACTCTCTACCAGGAACCCAGCTTCCATAGAATTATCATCCTAGGATCTTCAAATCATCACATCTTAGTTTAGTTAACTTACTGAACTTGAATCTGTTTAGAATCATGTTGTGCACGCATGTGTTCGATGCACAGAATGGATCATAACCTTTAATGTGTTTTGTTGTTACTCTGTACACTTATGTATTTTCTGTGTATTGTGTTGCGTGCCTAATAAATAAATAAATAAATAACAGAGGAGCTTAAAATCAGGCAGGTTAAACGTAGGCCTATTAGGCGTTAGCAAACAAGTCATATTTTCTACTAGCTGGTGCCTGCGACTTCGTCTGCGTGGAATAGTTATTACCATAAAAACAGTTCTACTGAGTTTTTCTTTAAAGATAGACATATTATGTCGCGGACATTTTGTTAGATCATTTCAAGAGTAATAATTATATTACTCTATGGTAATAATTCTTTCACACATATTTTTTTGATATCTTGAACCGTTTTCGCAGCGCACGCAACGGAAGCCCTCAAAGATGAATAATTTTCTCCGTTTTTTCCACATTTTCCATTGTTTCTTTGGTCCTATTAGTTGCAGCGTAATGTTATATAGCCTAAAACCTTCCTCGATAAATGGTCTATTCAACACAAAAAGAATTTTTCAATTCGCACATGTAGTTCCTGAGATTAGCGCGTTCAAACAAAGTCTTCAGCTTTATAATATTAGTATACATATAGATAATACCGTTCTAATTTGCCGTCATATGCTTTCCAGTTATGTTCATCAGAAGACACCAGCTGCGAGTGGCTCCCACCCGACACCTCCAGCCTGGTCGGTGGACTTATATTGCGGGAAGAAATCGAAGAAGAACTCGAATGAATTCAACTAGACTGATGGATTTGAAGCATCGCAATGTACAATTTCATAAAGTTACACTTTTGGTATGATTAAAACTAATAAAATTTTGGGAAAAAGTTATACCCCTTACTGAATGATTTTACTATTTAACAATTTTATTGAAAAAGGCTGTAATATATAGATACCTGATATAATAGAATAAAATTCCATTTAACAATTCTGCCAAAGAACAAACCACTAAAATAAATTCCTCATCATTTCTTACATCGTGCAAACCCTGCGTACTTCAATGGATCCATCTGAGGCGCCGGCTTCTTATCTAACGATGAAATTAATCTTTTAAGCTTAGCTATGTGCAATCCTGGCTGCAAACCTTTAGGACATACAATAGAACAGTTCAGAATCGTATGGCATCTAAAAGCTTTAAAGTCATCGCGCAAAAAATTTAGTCTTTCTTTCGTAGCTGCGTCTCTGGAATCTATGATCCATCTATAAGCATGCAACAAACTCGCAGGGCCCAGGAACCGTCGGCCATTCCACCAATAAGACGGACAGGATGTCGAGCAGCAGGCACAGAGAATACACTCGTAAAGACCGATCATAACTGTGTTGTCTCTGATACTCTGCGCGTACTGGCCTTTGCCTTCTAGATTGTCCGGCCGTATCAGGTACGGACGAATGCTGTCGTAGCCTTTAGTGAAATGTGTCATGTCGACTACTAAGTCCCTGATGACATACATGTGAGGGATGGGGTAGATGGTTATGGTTTTGGCATCAGGTATCTCTGTTGTGCAAGCGAGACAGTTTCTTCCTTGAAGGTTGATGGCGCAGGAGCCACAGATGCCTTCTCGACACGATCTTCTAAAGGTAAAGGATGAGTCCATGTCTTTTATCTTTATCATGGCGTCGAGTACCATCGGTCCACACTTGTTGATGTCGATGTCGTAGTTTTTCAGTTTTGGTACGTCTTTTGTTAGAGCTCCGTCATATCGGTAGACTCTGAATACTTTCTGAGGATTCCGCTTGACTGGTTTCGCATCATCTTTCTTAGCAGTTGCTTTGAACCTTCTAAAAAGAGAACCTAATTGGATCCTTCCCCTCTGTATTGAAAACATAATTTCTGTGTTACGATTTTATTTGGTATGCATCGCAATAGCTGTAATAATTATTATTCGCAAAATATTTATGGAAAAGCAATATAAAGTTTGTTTCAAATAATAAAATGACGTTTTGAATGCCACCATCAATCACTATGGCTTATGATTTGAGTAAAATAAGTTTTTATGCTAAGAATCTCAAACAATGCGATAAGCATAGGTTGATTCTGAGGTTCCGAGTGATGTATTTTAGTGGAGCGCCTGGGGGTTTTCTCCTCGGATTATAATACAATCATATTTTTATTGTAATTTTCGTTGGTTAGATCAGTGAGATCAATCTTAAACCTACATACGGATAAATATATTATACTCTCCCCTCCACGTTTTTCTACCTGTTCGAAATCCCTACTGCTATTTTTATACACAGGTATCTTTGAAAAATGATCCTATATGTCTACTCAGGTAAGATTTAACATATAAATAAAAAAATATACTGTTTAAAGTGAAAATATATGGTCAAACATAAATTTTTCATAAAAAAATTTAATCAAAAAGAAAATGGATTGCACAAAAAAACTTTGGGTAAACATTGCAATTTATAGTTTAAAAAACGATATCCCACATCGATCATATTAATTCAATCACTATAACTCTAATCCGAGCTTTTACGGTTTTGAATGCTCCAGGCACTCCACTATTTCTCAGTCTAGGTACCTAAGTACTTATTTTCGCATCGTTTGTAATACTGTATAGTAATATATGTGCGATTGTATGAATAATGAGATTATTTAATTATATAATTTGACATGTAAATTTTCATAATTTATCAATAAAAATCTGAATCTGAACCTGAATCTGAATCTGTTAGCATCGTTCCTAAGGCGTCGCGTCCTAGGTGCAACTTTGGACTTGGCGGTCTAATGTAAATAAACAAGGACACAAGTCAGACCAAAAAAAAAGGGGTTCGGTCAAACGCAAACCTATACCACAAAAAAAAATTGCACTTTGCATTGCATTTGTGAAGTTATTTATAGACAGTTTTTGATTTTGCTATTGTAACTGCACATCGTCACTATCATCATCATAAAGATATCGATACGGTGTCATTGTCGCCGGGTTAAAATAAGTAAATTTAAACCAAAAACTTTAAAAAATTAGGTATCTAATTTGTTTTCGTTAGCAACAGTCAGGAAAAGGTTAATATTACTTATATTGAAAAAGGACTGCAAGTGGCACCGCCATATGTTCTACTCTTTTTGTTCGGGGTAAAATTAAAGAGATACATATTTCTCAGGTTCCACATATTAAGAAATATTGGCGACAATGTCGCCGTATCGCTTATATTATCTATGATGATGATGATGACGATGTGTAGTTACAATAGCAAAATAAAAAAAACTGCTTTGCCTTCTAATAAAAAGAACATACATTGTCTATAAATAACTTAGATGTCACTGTCAAGTACGTTCTATGTTTATCAATGTCAAATATAGTTCGATTTTGTTGCTGTGTGATGGAGTTGATTTGCTTACTCGATCGCGTTTTGATAAAATATCTCATTTTCTGAATTAAATTAATGTAACAAAAGCATTTACTATACTATTAATACAACATAATCCAATTAGTAGGACAACGAGTATGCTATTTGAGATTTTTAAGCGATAGTGTTATGGAAAGTGTTAGTCATGAAATACACCAGTGCAATTATTTTGTGCTTCTGTTTAAGTGAAGTTTTATGCTTAAATATCGACAAACGGGATTCTATTTCGCTACTAAAAGCAAACACGACATCCGAGCAAAAGTTATGGAACATAAAATTGGATATTTACTTTTCGAAAACATTGCCAGCGGTCATCACAAAACCTCGAGGCGCTGATCCTCGCTTCAAGTGTGAAGCGATTATGAATTACACGAAAGTAGAGAAGTATACGAAGAATAAAGAACGAATAGAGACCTTGCTCACCGAATCACCACCAGACCACATCCAGGAAACTCTCCTGAAGAACCTCAAAGTGTACTGGTTGAAGGATAACAAAACTTTGACTGAGTCACCCAAATACAAGATTACCACGAAAATAGATAAGAGTAATGGAACGATAGGCACAAATCTTAAAATTATAGACCTAGCTTTAACTGATGAAGGAAATTATACATGTATTATTAAACAAAACTTTGAAAGAAAACAAACTGTAAGACTGATTGTAGAAGATGAAGATATAGAAAACTATGAGATTCCTACGCACACATCACTATTTCCTAATACAGATATCAATAGTCAACTAGAGATCAACATCAAAACAACCCCCAATTTAATGTCAGAAAGCATAAAAAATGAGAAAGAAAAGAATGCCACTGCCCCTAAAAAATTAGAGCCCATATGTCAAGAGTATGTTGGTAAAGTTTGTGGTGCTCATTTAAAAGCTCAATTTGTTTACATACCTTATGATAAAACCCAGGCTGAGTTAGAAGAAAAGTTAAAGCAAGCCATACAAGTTACACAATACTCCAATGATATCAGTTCTCACTGCGAAGGGTATGCAGTTCCCAGTCTATGTTATTCTACATTCCCTATCTGTAGAAGCCCCTTTGAAACAAACAACAACTTCTTCATAGAGGCTAGAAAAATATTTTCTCCTAAAAAAGAGACTGATAGTGATGACCTGCCTGAAATAGTTTTTGAAAACTTGCCCAATGGAATGTATCCCCCCATGTATACCAAAGCAAATGATCTCGGCAACCTGTTCAACTACCGACTTAACTCTACAGTTCTAAGAAGAGTGTGTAAGCAAGATTGTGAGATATTAGAGAATGAGTTGTGTCAGAAAGAGTATGCCATCGCAAAAAGACATCCACACATAGGCCAGCAGCTGAAACTTGAAGAATGCCAAGACCTCCCTGAGCATGACCCTGAGTGTCTGAAGATAGATATTGGAGCTGTGATGGTTTCTGATGATGAGTGTTACTGGGAAAATGGCAGCGGATACTTGGGCAGAGTTAATATTGCAGACAATGGAGTAAGCTGTATTGAATGGTCTAAGCAGTGGCATGTGAAGGTGTTTGACTACCCGGAGCTAGCTGGCAGTCACAGCTACTGCAGGAACCCAGGGGGTGTCCTCGACCAGCCATGGTGTGTCATTGAAAAAGAAGGGAAGTCTGAGAAACACATGTGTGATATCCCCAAATGTGCACATAAAATTTGGATCTACATTGTCATAGTTTTCTTGCTGATAACACTCATCATTGTATGCTTTATAATATGCCTCTGCTACAGACATAAGAGTAAAAATAATGCTGCCACTATTAGAGACATAAACCTGCCGAATGCAGACAAAAACATTTATGGAAACTCCAGATTGAACTCTCCAATAGAAATGAGTGAGCTGCTAAGTAACAACATCAATAACCAGCCACATTTGACTCGTAACACCCGAGGGAATGGAGTTCTGAGAATACCTCAATATTCTTTGTCTCAAATAAAGTTTTTGGAAGAGTTGGGTGAAGGGGCATTTGGTAAGGTCTACAAAGGGGCATTGAAAAATAATGGAGAGACTCAATTTGTTGCTGTGAAAGCTCTGAAAGAGAATGCATCTGCCAAGACTCAGGCTGATTTTAGGCGGGAAATTGATTTGATATCAGAGTTGACTCATGATAATATTGTTTGCATTGTTGGGGTGGCTCTGAGGGAAGAGCCACTCTGCATGTTGTTTGAGTTTATGGCGAGAGGAGATCTGCATGAGTTCCTGATGGGGCGCGCGCCACCTTCAGGCAAGGGCTTACCCCCCATGAGGTTGCTAAACATTGCCCTCAACATTGCAGCGGGCATGCAATATTTGGCATCTCACCATTATGTCCACAGAGATTTAGCAGCTAGAAACTGTCTTGTATCTGATGACTTTGTTGTTAAAATATCAGACTTTGGACTATCTAGAGATATTTATAGTTCAGATTATTATAGAGTGAGTATAAGTACTTACTTACATTTAAACTATTTTTCCTATTGCTAAATTGATAACTTCAATTTACACAAATATCTGTTGTTATATTCAAGGTACAATCAAAGAGTTTGTTGCCAGTTAGATGGATGCCTCCAGAATCCATTCTTTATGGGAAATTTACTACAGAGAGTGATATATGGTCTTATGGAGTGGTGCTGTGGGAAATCTACAGCTATGGATTGCAACCTTACTATGGGTAAGTTTGTATAATATTGTTTGTATGAGTTTGAGCTAAGGAAATAAAAAAGTCCTAAATTATAGGTTTAGCCAAAGTGGCACCTGGTTTCATCTCCATGAAGTTATTTCTGAACATCTTACAATCATGAAATGTAGCATAGTTTGTTTAGAAGACCACTAGATTTAATAATAATTTTACCTAATTCTATCAGTCTGCTCTGTGGATGATTACTACCTAAATAAAATATTGATAGATTATTCTTAGTCATGAAACATGTAAATATTATTTATCAGGTTAAACTATTTGTAGACTTGCTAGGCAATTTTTTAGTTAATTTATCTTGCCAGACATGAATGAATAATTATTGTATAAAAATGTGTAAGTAGTATAATAAACTTTCGCGAGTTTTCTTGGCCGCGATACATTCCAAACATGCATGCAATAACAAAGATTTTTCTCTATGTGTTTCAAGTCAGATTAATGATATCTTTTGATCTAATGGCTCGTGGCGATATACCACGCGATCACATGCGAATATGTAAAGAGATGCAGATTGTTTTGTATTGTCAATAAGATAGAGATAAATAGAAAGTTGAGTAAACTGGACTTTACTATAATATGATTGTTGTTGTTGGTAATGAATAAAAATTAATAACCTACTTTTCATTACATGTTTTCTCTACTTTTTACGGTAGAAGAACTGAATGGCATGACTAGGATTTTTCACAAATATATTGTTTTTTTATTATTAAATTAATTCTTTTTCATTTTAATTACACAACAAATTACCTACCAAATTGAATAGAACTTCGGCACGGATCAGATTTTGCTACTGGTCTGTGATTGGCCGCAACATTCACATTGTATCCAACACTGATCCACATAATGGTGTGTTGGAAATCTACATATATATAGTTATGTATATAAAACTCAAAGGTGACTGACTGGCTGATTGACTGATATAGTGATCTATCAACGCACAGCCCAAACCACTGGATGGATTGGGCTGAAATTTGAAATGAAGGTAGATGTTATGACGTAGACATCCGCTAAGAAAGAATTTTTGGAAATGCCACTTTTAAAGGGGTGAAATAATAATAATAATAATATAATAATAAATCATTTATTGGCACAAACAACATTTTAAAATATACAATAGTAGCCTATAATATAATATTAGAAAATATGTGTAAAGTACATTTTTATTTGAGCAATAAATAGATCCGGGTCTTCTGAACTAAGCAAGAATGCTTGTGTCTCAGGAACATATTAATAGTCATACTAGTATGTGTGCCTGCACCTCTAAACTAAGCATAGCTTGTGTCTTAGCGGTGCATGCTCCCCAGTGGTAATGATACAAAGTAATTCCATATGAGGTGTTATAAACAATTTACAATTTAATCTTAAAATTACATAGGGGATGCAAGTTTTACTTCTTAATGCGAGCGAAGCCGCGAGCACCCACTAGTGATACATAATATTGGTGAAGTGTTGGCTTGTGCAGGTGACCTGATGGTTAAATGCTCGACTGTCCAGTGTAAAAAAATATATGACCAATGTATGACTGTGGTTCATGTTTGTTTGGTCTGTTCCAGGTACTGCAACCAGGAGGTGATCTCGATGGTGCGCGGCGGCGAGCTACTGGCGGCGCCGGCGGGCTGCCCCCCCGCAATGTACGCGCTCATGCGGGACTGCTGGCGACACACGCCGCAGCGCAGGCCCAACTTCGAGGCGATTGTCAACAGGTGAGCGCTGAGCTACTAGTAGGTACAGCGGCGATAGCATCTGATGGTGATGATCCTGAACTGCTGGCTACATCGTGACGTCCAACTTCGAAGCTAGGTGACCATTTAACTTTTTATATATATACTGCTGCAACAGTCCAAGCCGCCCTCTGTCCCAATCCTATGTTCTTTATTTCCTTATACTTGTGTTCTTTTGTTATTGGTGTGCGGTTGGTGTTCCAAAGTATTTTGATTTGATTCTTTTGTACTTTCGACTTATTATCGTAACCTTTTGAAGATGCTACCTATATGTAAGTACATAAATCCAGTCATTTGTTTAGCCATAAATGCATCATGCATTGAACTAGAACGATAACCCGCGCATTCCGTGATAATTCGCTGTAAAAATCTGAGTTATCAATATTATCGTTTATAATCAGATTATTTGGAATTTGAGTTTGATAATGCGTTTTTAATTTATTGCAAGCCTCATAAATAGTGAAAACAAAGAACAAAATTTTGAACAATTTTACAATAATAATCTTATCGTATAACATCTTTTTTAACTTCAGATAATCTCGAATAAAAATATCGAAATGAAAAATAACGGGACGATTCTTAGTTATCCTTCACGTTCGACCATATTGTCGGTTTAGGTGGACTAGTGATCAAATACCTGTCTGTCAAATTAAAAAATCTATAAATGATTTCCAGGATACAAGAATGGATCCAGCTAGGCGAGTGCCCGGAGCCCGCGCCGTCTGACTCCAGCGGCAGTGGTTGCGGGCACCGCCCCTCGGGCTCCACGCGCGACCTGCAAGAGCGAGCCCCTCTCCTCCCGCCATACTCTTCCAACGGCTCCCTGGCCACTGGCAGCTTGAAGAAGTTCAACACAGCTGGATCCAGCTCGAAGGTAACAGAAGACACTCGCTCCACCTGCAGCGAAGTGCCCCCTCTAGCGCCCAAAGCCAAGAAACTCAGCTCCGCCTCTCTCATAGATGACAAAACTACGAGAGACACGGTTGTTAGAATACAGAGCACTCAGTTCGGGAATGAGATTTAAAGCGCGGACACACTTGCTATATACATAATATATGGCAGCTGATTTTTTTATACAGCAGATTATGTTATACATTCCGCGTAAGAGTGTAAAACTTAACTTGAATGTCAATATATTTTTTCCCTGAACATATTATATGGCAGCTGATTTTTTTATACAGCAGATTATGTTATACATTCTGCGTAAGAGTGTAAAACTTAACTTGAATGTTTTTTCCCTGAAGAACTGATTGGTCTATTTTAACTGAGACTATGGTTAAATTCTATATTATGTTTTACGTAACATACTCGTAATACGATATACATATACGAGTGTGTATAATTTAGTACGAGTACATATATGAACATTCTGTGGTTATTAATTATTTTAGACTGATCTTGTTTCACAACCTTTTTTAGAAGCTCATAAACATTTTCGCACTAGCATTACGCTAATTTGTAAAAAATAGTTTTAAATTAACTAAATTAGTAGTGTTTTTTTTTTGACTGGCGACCGCTTTCTCTTTTGTCTCGGAAGCGAAACTGTTTCTTTTTACATGGAATCGTAACGAAAATATTTGAGAGAAGATGACATGCTCTAGTAAGGCCAATCTTGCCAATTTTGAGATAAATCTTAAACTTAATTGTAGCTAATAAAAGGATTTTCTCTTTTTTATTTCACAAGTATTGATTTCCAATTGCCTCGATTATTTATAAGCGTGCCCTTCCTTTGATAGAAGAGCGTCAAGATTATTAATTAATTTAATATCAATATTTCCTCATTAATTACATCATTGCAGCTTCTGATTTAAGATCTCGTTATAAAAGACTATATCTCGCAAGTGTTTTGAAAGGCCGCTGATGTATAGATAGACGAAGATAGATTAGTCTAGTTTAAGGTTAAAGATCAATTACTTTATCATTGCTTGCGATAAGTATTATTTTACTAGGCTTCGTGCGTTTCGGTATTCGATATTTTACTCCTTTATGACTCTTTTGAAAGATATTTGTCGGCTGAAAATTGATGTATCTATAGTAATATACCTATGTCTGAGGCCTGAAACTGAACAGATTTATAAATTTTTTGCTCGATGTTTTTGGATATAAACTCTAACAAAATGTATCCTCAGAAGTGTCTGGTACCAATGAGAACATTATGTTGTAAATTTTTTCAGCTGCACTTCTCTTTAATATTGTATATATATAGGGTTACAAGTAATTAAAACAATTCATTTATCAATTTCAAAATGATTTAATCACAAAACAGTTTATTTCAGCCCAGAAAAAAATAAGTATTATGTGTTACATATTTTATGTGCAGTGAAGATATATTATGTTACCATCAAAATGTGTTGTTTAAGTAACCTGTAACTCGAAATGCTTATTACGGTCTAGGAGTAAAATAAAAAGGACGAATTTTTGGCAACTTTAATAAGTACCTAAACAAAGCAAAGTTGTTGTGAACTAAGTGTGGTGTTAGTTTTAATACAAATTATGATTATCGAAATTAATTAGGTTCCTTTTGACTGCTATTAGTTGTAAACACCTATATTTATTTGTTATATTATATACTATTAGAGTAATTTAGTTCTAATTATGTTAGCATGAGTTATTTATACACATTAGTTTAATTACTAACAAAGTATGTTTATTTAGTTTAATCAGTATATAGTTAAAGTAGTTATCATTTACGTAAATATGGTTATTTTATCCGAAAAAGTACTCGTTAAATATTATTATTAGCTACCGGTATTTTAAAGTATTTTTTGTACATGTTTACTAAAAATAACTCAAGCTCAAGTACATACACGACATAATACCTTAAGTTCAGTCTAGCCTCACATATTACATAAATAATAATAATTTATATTGAGTGATAGTAATTAAATTTACTAAAGTTTATTTGAAACGACTTGAAGTACTTTGACTGGGCTTAAACAGAAACTATTGTGTTTAATTTCGCATTCCAGATGTACAGATGAACCAAAACTGTTGTAATTCAATGTTAATATAAATATCTGAATAGTATTTAAATTGTTCTATCCTTTACAGTTATTATACTAAGGGCTGGCGTATTGTTGTAATTCTATTGAAAATTGATCTCTGTATAATTTTTGAATCCATTGATTCTATGCAGAACTCTAGTTTTGCTCGCCACAGCTGAAATAAAAATTACGGTTTTGCAAACATTTCAAACTTAGTTGTTTGATGTGCTAAGTCCTGTTTGCTATACATATAAGAAAAAAAACTGTCAATCTCAACATTAATTCAATGACCAAATATTGAACATACATTCTTATATAAGTAAATAAAAAATATTCTGTTAGTATTTCACATATAATATTTACTTTTAATATCTACTCGCCAAACATGATGTGTGTTATTGAAAATATGAACCTAATAATATTATGTACCTAATCTATGTCTTCATTGGATATTTTTTTGTGCCATTTCTCCATTATTTATTGTAACGTCATTCAGTACAATGAATTGTAATAAAAACACATTTTTCGATGTTATGTAGGTACTTACTTTTAATAATTACTTAAGTACTTACTCTCAACGTTTTTTGTATTTTCTGTACTTGCCAAAGACTTTTTTGTATGTGATACACTTATTATAGTTTTGTACTTATAGTGAGTAATTGTAATTTGTAAATTAAATGATTTTTGAAAAGTTTTTAATATCACTTGTATCTGATTTATTGCTGGTCACCTATAATATATTAAAATAGTTTATAACTGTATGACTGTTACCATTATACAGTAAAACAATTGTAGTTTGGCTGTTCTCGCCTATTGGTATTGTACATCACTAATCCTGATGATATTGGTATACGGCCAGTCCAGGTTTCCTGGCGTTGCATGATCATCGACAACGGTGAAATTACTTAGGGTAGATTAATGCTATTTTCTCCTATCACACTTCACAGTAGTATTACTTATGCAAGCGAAAGTTTGTGTGTGACTGAGTATGTTTGTTACTTCTTTACTTACTTACTTTTGGATGAAATTTGGTGTGGAGGTATTACATACTGGGTTAACACATAGGCTTTTATACGTTTTTTGCCCGGATTAATACGATTAACATCGCGGGACGCTGCTAGTGGGTAGTTACATACAACTTCTATTATGGCTGAATAAAACAAAGTTCTAAAGCCTAAATTGGTTTGACTTTGACATTTCCTAGACAAGCCAATAATATTTCATCTTGATTTCAATTCTTGCTGTCAGAACTGTCAAAACAACAAATCGATTGTGCAATGAGAGTTTTTGTATTTGTAATTCCTTGCTTTACATTTAATTACGATGTTTGTTGTTTATTCAATGCCGATTTCTAAATTAACGCTTTTCGAAAGTTAATCGTATGATAATAGTTCCATTCAGGCAGTCGCTAGTTATCCCAGTTTAATTTGGTGTTGTTTCTGGTCGTATTCGTCGTGCTTGTATTTGTTGTGAAAGCTGGGTGAAATGGTGGAGAACGGTGCATCGAGCGGAGGCAGCGACAGCCCTAATGCGACGTGCACGCGGTCGGGGCTGCTGGAGACGCTGGTGCGGGGTGCGTGGTACCGCGTGCACTGCACCCTGGAGGACGACTACCTGAGCGTGTGCCTCGACGATGGCTACGATGCCACCACCACACTCAACGGCTCCGTCAACAACAACAACGTCGAGACACCCAACAGTGACTTTGCCGAGGTGCCGGAAGCGATCGCGAATCAAAAACGTTTAGTGCAAGTGGTCAAATCTGACAATAATGGCTTAGGGATATCTATAAAAGGTGGAATAGAGAACAATATGCCCATATTAATATCTAAGATATTTAAGGGTATGGCGGCAGATCTGACTGAGCAGTTATATGTGGGGGATGCCATCCTCTCAGTGAATGGAGAGGATCTGAAGGATGCTACTCATGAAGAGGCTGTAAAGGCATTGAAACGAGCCGGGAAAATGGTACAGTTGGAAGGTATGTGCTAATGATCTCACACATTCCTGCATGGGAGAGCCAATTGGCTGCATGGGTGCGGGGATTGTTAATTGACCTTAATTATATCCTTTAGCTTGTAGAGCTATATATTGCAACATGCCTAGGTGCTACACTAGAACATGCATAATTGATGTGTAATACTTTCCTCATAAAGATTACCTTGCATATGTTATGGTGAATAATTAACTTGGTTACTAGTCTTCATGCATAATTACTGTTCTATATGCTTGAGCCTTGACAGTACTTTTTACATGTGTCTTCTTCTTCTTATCAAATGAGAGTGGCCAACTCTAGTGTCAAGAGTTAATCAAGCCAATCTAAGGGCCTTTACATGTGTGACATTCTATCATTATTTCGTAATGTACCTATAATGTGGGTGTAAACCTGAATTAAAGACATTTATTTATTTATTTATTACTTACTTATTTCAGCTTGTTATTTTAAGTGGTCAAGTTTTTGCTTTGAATAATAATAGTTACTAAACTGTTGTTGTTATAAGATTGACTCAGATGGCACATACAAAGAGAGGCATATACCCAGCAGTGGGATCCCAAGGACTGTGGATGATGATGATGATGATGAAAGTTATGTTGGCTGTTAGTAATAACAGTAAGGGCCCTTTCACACATAGCAGTCCGTTTTACTGGTACATTTTTAACGGATACATCATAAATTTATGCTCTGTTTACACATAGGCACCGTATAACGTACAACGGATCTGTCATTACTGGATGCGATGTTCACACATATACTGTATAACGTACACCCCACTCACACTGCCCGCCACACACACAGTAGCTATCTGTTAAAATTCTATGTATCCGTATATTTTTACCGTTCCATCATCCAGTATTCGATGACAAAACAGAACGTATTTTTTTACGGAATAATATTTTTTACTGTATACAGAATACCGTGCCATGTGTGAAGTTGCTCATACAACTACTCGACGAAAAAAAACCTACACGATAAAACGGAACAGTAATCTGCTGGCCATAGGTTAATTGTATGTGAAGTGGTTCAACTATCTATGAATAAGGGGATAAACAAACATAACTTCCAACCATTTGTAACCATTTGCTTCATACTTCTATAGCTAGGAAACACTTGTATCAATAATATTTACCTCACTTTGAATATTTAATATGCATGATAAATTTTTTATGTTGTTGATGTATATATAAAACTATTAATTATATCAGTTTATTTTTTTAGACTTGAGCTATGAGCACCTATCTAGTAGCAATTTTGTTCTACAAATATTATGATTGTATAATATTTGTAGAACATAATTGCTACTAGACTTACTGGCTTTTTTCTCTTGAACTTGAGCAATTAGCGCCATCTAGGCAGCTTCTTTGTACTACTTTTGAATCTGAATCTCAAACTCCCTGATTGCAGTGAAGTACCTTCGCGAAGTGACCCCGTATTTCCGCAAGGCGTCCATCATCAGCGAGGTGGGTTGGGAGCTGCAGCGCGGCTACATGGCGGAGGCGCCCCCCTCGCCGCCCTCCCCCCGCCGCCGCCGCGCCGACACCAGATACGTGCCGCTACTCATGGCCTGCGTCGCCAAGAACCTGAGGCATCATGATCCAGGTAAATTATGTTGCTTTTTAACATATTCAAGTAATATTAGCAAATACCCTAGCACCATGTTGTGTACTGACTGCTTAACATGCCCTCTGACGGAAACTTTTTGTTTTTTTTATTTGGCCCAGGAAATCCTATTACAGGTACCACCCAACCCCGGGGAGGGCGGATGGTTATGTGGGAGTCTCCGCCCCACTCCAAAGGGCGGCATACCCACGCATCGTTGGTCCAGGGCCGCGAGAGCGCGGTGCATTCATCCACAGCCCTGGTATTGCTGGCCCGGTAACGGGCCCCGCCTCGGGCGGGGAGCTTAGCTCAACCCTCAATGGACGACGTGTCAGAACACGGGACACGTCGTGCATCCTGTGGGGACTCATTCTAGGGCAACAGGTTCCCCGACCTGCCACCCAGAGCCCCCAGGAGTCAGGCGGTCGCACGCCAAAGCGGCCGCCCACCTCCAATGCGCTCTCTGCGCACGGAGCTCGGTTCCCGTGTTGCCGCTACTCGGCCGGTACACCGAACTCCTCACGCCTCTCGGTGACCACCTCGGGTGCTCTTAAAGAGAAACCAGCTCCACCTACACCGCGAGGTGCGGCGAGCTCCACGCCTCGGGCCCTACGACCAGCCCTCTCGAAGGGGAGGTATAGGCGAGGGCCCCCACTCGATCGAACGTTTGGACACAGGCTAGCAAGATCCACCGGACTGTGGAAGTTACTAACCTGTGGACGGGGTGCACCAGGCCTCCCCAACTAACCCCAAATCCCCATATGGAGAGATGAAATTAGTTGGGCTTACCCAACGTGAAGGTAGTCCGATCATCGCACCCCCCTCTGACGGAACCT